>JBBBDQ010000821.1:3140000-3170000 GCA_037127315.1 Ascarosepion bandense
TATTTTTATTAAGAGCAAAGATCAAAGTAATTTTTGATTATTTTTTAAATTTTATTAATCTCTTCTAACATTTTCGAAAATTTGTCTAAATGTTTTGTTTGATTTGAATTAGCGACTGTTTTAAATGGAAACGAAATGATTGCATTACCCACAATTTATCAGTGACAAACATATTAATTTGGAAATTCTCACAAAAATAAAATTATTGTCGGCTTTTAATGAAACTTTCAGGACTCCTTCACAAGAAAATGGTTTTGTTTTGGAAATTATTATTTTTCTTGAAATTTTGATAAAAGTATTTTTTTACATCTGTTACCCCTCCACGTTAATCCAAGAAATGTTAATAAATTTTACACTTATGATTAACTTACGTTTTATTGGATCAACGCAGGACTCATTTGGGAATATAAATCATGTATTTTCTTTATTTTAAGTTTGCAATCATTATCCAAAAATTTTCTCCGAATAGTTAAATAAAAATGCAATAAAACACTGATATAATTTAATTTTATAAGCTTTTAATTGCTGGAATAAATAAAAACTATTGAGGACATTATTCTCTGAATAAAAAAATCGATTAATAATAAAATTTTAAAAGAATTGTTTGCCTTTTTTATTTTGATTAAATAATGTATTAATATATAAATCTTAAGAATATAATTAAATTTTTGAAAGAATTCATTGCGAGTAGACCTTTAATTAAGAACTGAAGAAGAATTTTATATACTTAAAAACAATTTGCGTGTAAATTTGTTTATTTTGATTAAGTACAATGTTCCATAGAAGTCAGAACATGTTTCTATAAAAATTAAATTAGATATTTTTACCATGTCTTATATTTAATTATAACTTATTAATAAATAACATAATATAATTTAGCTCGGTTATTTCAATTTCATTCTTTCTTATTAAATTAAAATTATTTAACTATTTTAACCAATCATCTTCACATTATTATCACGGATAATCTTTTTTTATGATTTTTATGTATTTATTTTAAATATATTTATTTTTTTAATTATTTGTGGACGACTTTGTTCATAAATTTTTTTCCTCTTTTCCTGTGAAACAAAAAACACAAATCTTGCATTCTAACCACGTAGAAAGCAGAGATTAGGACACAGGACGGAGCCTGATCAAACTTGGCTGTGTCAAACAGGGGAGAAGGTATGATGTTTGTAAAGGACCAAAACCTTCAATTAATCGAGGTAACATCACTGATGATGTGTCCTAACCGCATCTAAATGATGTATTTTTCAAATTCTTCTTCTTGCACTGAACAGTGACGGCAGGGCAAAGACCTGTTGACGATCGAGAAAAAGTCTTGATGACTGCTGGTAAGTCAGCTGATAGTTCGGAAAGAATACAAATGGGACTAGTTGTGTTAGCAACTCAACTTGGAAATTCCAATAAGGAATTGCCCAATAACAGCTACGAGTATCACTGCAGATATATACACTAAGGTTATCCCAAGAGCGGGGGAGGATGAAATACACACTAGGACAAACCTTTCGAGAAAGATTTGCGCTAATGCCCAAAGGACTATGAAACCAACATGTACCTGCGGTAAAAAATGTAAATATGAACTTGGTCTAAAGATCCACCAGCCCCGTATTAAATGTTCCTCGCAAGAAAGCCCGATGCATCGCAGAGGTAATTTACCTGGTAAGATGCAGGAAGCGCCAGGCCCGGAGTCACACGCAACTTGCCCGCTGAAACCAAACAGGTCAAAGAAGATTAAACGGCCCACGGCGAGTGAAATAGATATGTGGCTTGAATTCGATCAAGCCGTCTGAATGATCCTAGAAGTAGCATCATCAAGAAATGCAGACAGACTTCTAAAATCTAAGACAACTACCATAATTAATTACGCCTCGGGCAGATTCGGTTACGTAGAAGAGGGCAAAAGAGAAATAAAAAATAATAATAGTGGGACGGAAAAAATTAATGCATTAAGACAGGAATTGAAAACCCTTCAGAAGCAATTTCGAAAAGCGAGTGAAGAAGAACGTCAGGCACGAGCAGAGCTTCGCGAGATCGTGAGGAATAAACTTAAATACACCAGAAAAGCAAAGTGACTCAGGAAACGGAGAAAACAGAGAGCTAGAAAAGAAGAGCTTTCATAGCAAAATCATTTGAATTTGCTAGAAAGCTACTTGGTGACAAACGAACAGAGCAACGGATATGTTCTACAAGCACTGTTAATTCTTTCCTATACGATACGTTAAGTGACCAAAACAGAGAGAAAGATTTGGGCGGAAACGACTCAGTGATCACACCCGAATTTCCAACGGTAAATTTTGGCATGAGAGAATCGAGCTTAAAAGAGATCCAAGATGTCTTACGAGCACAAGCTCAGCTTCAGCTCCAGGGCCAAGCAGTATGACTTCTTCTTTGTACAAGTGCTGCCCATGCCTTATCAAGACTTAATGGGTTATAATTAAGACATTATGGCGGAGAGGAAAATAGTTGAACAGGGAGATTTGCTGAACGCGTTCGGATCCTTAAAGAGGAAATTTCAAAAGATATAGATCAATTCCGAAGTATCTCCTTATTATGTACTGAGGGCAAGATATTTTTTCAGAATACTGTCCCGGCGGCTAGAGAAATATTTGTTAAAGAACAAATATATTTATAGTTCAGTAAAAAAAAGGGTGGTTATGAAGGGATACCAGGCTGCCTCGAGCACACGGAAATTGTGACACAACTGCTAAGAGAAGCAAAAGAAATCAAAGGTGACCAGGCCGTTTTGTAGCTGGACATGGCTAATGCTTACGGGTCCATTCCACACAAATTGCTGGAACTTACTCTTGAAAAATATCACGTTCCAGGAAAAATTACAACGCTTATCCTGGATTACTATGAAGATTTTCAAATAAGGATCTAATCGGTACCAGTGTTACGGGACTGGCATAGACTAGAAAAGGGAATTATCACTGGCTGCACAATATCTGCTTCGCTTTTTACCCTTGCATTAAACATGATCGTCAAATCTGCTGAAAAGGAATGTTGTGGTCCCATTACCAAAACTGCAATAAGGCAACCCACAATAAGAGCTTATATAGACGATTTAACAGTCACAATGGCCTCCACCACAGGATGTGGATTGTTAACACTTGGCTTAGAGAATCTTATTGCATGGGCCAGAATGAAATTGAAACCGGTAAAATCAAGATCAATCGTCGTAAAAAAGGAAAAAATGGTCAATAAATGCCGTTTCCAAATCGCAGACCAAGACATTCTTACACTGAGAGAGAAACCAGTATAAAGAAAAAAGTATTCAACCACACGTTCCTACTCCATTAATGAAACAATCAACAACCTAAGAATATGGATTAAAAAGTTCATAAGTCTGGACTCCCAGGTCGTTTCAAACATTGGCTATACCAAAATGATTTTAACCCCGGATTCTATGACCATTAAAGGTTTATAGCGTGCCAATATCGGCGGGTTAGTTCCTAGAAAGGAAGATGAGCAGTTCTATTCAGAAATAGCTGGGGCTACAACGATCACTAAAGAGCACAGCGCTATACTGGAAGACAAAACCGATACAACTGCCCGTTAGAGGGTTAGTCGAAGAATTTAAGGCATCTCATACAAGAGAAGCTACGATGTACTAAATTTCTAAAGACTCTAAAGTTGCCGACGACGGGACATTAATATGTACTGGCAAGAAATGGGATGCAGGGATAGAATTACGGTTGGCTGAAGAGTGTGAAAATGACAACAATTATAAGAACTATTGCAAAAGATACAATGGGACTAGACTTTATCCAGGGGAAACATATGGACAAGACAAATAAGAAAGAGCATCAAAAACTTCTCCAAAATGAAGTAAGAGCTAGTGCAGAGGGGGTAAAATTACAAAAATGAGGTATTAAGCTAGCAAGGAGCATGGACTAGATGGGAGAACATTGCAGAACGAGCAATTACTTGGTCTGACATATTATGGAATGAATTCGCACACACAACATTCGAGATCCAGGCAGTATATTATACACTACCCTCCATATTTGAGGAAAAAAGAAACTCCCACGTGAAAGTTATGTTTAAGGAGAGCATCAATTATTAGTAATCAAATACTTAGTAGTTGTCTCAAGTCATTATGTAATGGGAGATATCGCTGGCACCAGGATAAAGTGTTAAAGAAACTAACCGAAATATTCAACACAGCCTTCTGGAGTTCGAAATTTAAACGAAAGAACTCGGCAATTCAATTTGTAATGACGGGCGAAAAAAAAATCATGTAAGAGACCCACTAGATTTGTACTTTCTTCAGCTTGGCAACTCATGGTAGAACTAGGATGCCGACTGAGATTACCAGAACATATTCTATGTACTTCCTTACGACCAGATATTGTTCTGTTTTCGAATTCAACAAAACAGATTATTTATGGGAACTAACAGTCCCATTGGAAGAGAACATAGTAGTTGCACACCAACACAAATTTAACAACTACCAAGAGCCGGTGGATGAGTGTAGAAACGAGGATAGCAAGTAATATGTTACCCAATCGAAATTGGTTTGAGGGGTTTCACTGGTAAATCCTTAAACATGGCCTGGAATAAAATGGGAATTACAGATTTAAAAAGTGAAAAGCGACCCAAACAAACCTAGATGTAGCTCTGGGGTCATTCACTTGGATCTGGATACGCCGAGATATTAATACCTCGACGGGACAAAATAACCGTAGTGTCCGATAGACCAAAAACCATGACGATTAAAGAAATCAACCTATAAGATTTATATTTATGTCACCAAATGCGACGTAAAACCTTTTTATTTTATCTATTCATTTATCGATTCATATCAAAAGGTCATTTTTTTTTATTTGATGATTTTATATATTTATTTTTAATATATTTATACAGTTTTATTTGATCCATTTATGTACACATTATCATAACTGGTCATTCAGATTTTTTTTATTTGTGGACAACTTTGTTCAAGAAATGTTTTCCTTTTTTCTGAGCAACCAAAAACAAAAATCCTGCATTCTAACAACGTAGCAAGTAGAGATTAGGACACTGGCCGGGGCCTGATCAACCTTGGCTGGGTCAACCTGGGGAGAATGTGTGATGTTTGTAAAAGACCAAAACCGTCAATGAATTGGGGTAACATCACTGAACTATGTTAACCGCATCTAAATGATGCATTTTTCAAATTTTTGAAAGAAATTTAAATTTTTTATTTTTATTTATTCAGAAAGCATATACAAATGTATGGCTATAAATATAAATTAAAATTTTATAAAATATTATATCATTGCTGAAAATATTAAGTTAAATTTTTAATTTTACTTTATAGTTAAAAAGCCAAAAAAAAAGAAATTAAAATTTGAAATTTTATGTTTTATACTAATTGAAATATTGGCACGTGTATCGCCACTCTTTTTGTATTCTTGACAAATACCAGCTGTCATATCTTTCGTACCCCCGATAACGCAGATGAAAAAGGGTTACCGGAGTTAAAAAGCTTTTTATTGTACATTTCTGGCAGTTAGCATTATATTACTTGAGTGAAATCAGATAAAGGTTAGTTTGAATTTTAAAAATTAATTTAAATGACTTACCAGTTTATTTTATCTTTACGTAATTAATCGATCAATCAAAAATTGTGGTAAATTTAAATTTTATTTTTTCAATTCAGAAAAAAATTAGATTAAAATTAATATAATTTCAGTTTAACATACACCATTGTAATATTTTTTTCAGGAATTAAAATTTAATCATTTGGATTTGAATTGAAGCTAATTTTAAATCTTGATTTTATTTTAAATTTAGGTATAAAAATGAGTGGCGGTACCTACTATATATACTATTAGATTAAAAACAAAATATCTATTCAAATACGAGTATCAATTAAAATTAATGTTCTAACAAATAATTTCAATATGTCGGTTGGTAAAATTATTCCGTTAATTTTCGGGATTTTCTATAACATATGTAGTTATGTTAATTGATATTTTATATGTATGACACAGAAAGATAAGTGTCGAATTTAGATATATAAAAGTAAAAAATTGTAGTGATCGGGAAAAACATTTTATTAGGAATCTGCTCCACATATTGAATCTGAGTCTCAATATTCTCTCAAAGCACGATGTTTCGTAGAATGAATGTCCATTCATTTTGACTGCAAGTATTTCGGGATCTAATTGGGAGGGAGGTAATGAAATGTATCTAGTTTTATATAAAGTATGTTTATGTAACTAGGAACCTTTTTCTCAACAGGAAATTTAGTGTCATATCGAGAGTGTAGTTAACTGGCCATTTGCGATCGTCAAATTTTTGCGTTGCGCATGTATAACTATGTACCAAGAGTATAGATGTTTACAAATCTTTTTCTTTTAAATTTTAAGTTATTTTGGTCTATTTTTCTTTCTTTCAAATATTTCTTTCAAATATTTCTTCTGGGAATATTTTTCTTTTTTATTCGTATATAAATCCGCTGTATTTACTAACAATGAAATAACTAATAAAACACTTTTTCGCGTGTTTTTATTTCGATCCTGTCAAAATAAAAAGAATATTTTTTTAGTAAGTTATTTATAATTGTCAAAGACAAACCTGTTAAAATCCACTGAGAAAAGATGTAAAAAAATGTTTGATTTACTGTATGACATTAAGGATATAAATACAAAGAAGAAGTAAGAAACAATGTTCAAAAACGGTTTAAGCAATGACAGAAATATATGAACAGAATTGGAGAAAAAGAAAGAGACCTTGAGAGTAAAAAGCAGCGTATCTATTGAGAAAGATAAGATAATGTGAGATGAAGAAAGAACTATATAGATGTGTAAAAGAAAAAACATCCCGGCTTTGATTAATGGTCCTTAGTTTAATCAAAGACTAAAAAATCAAAGTTAAATTCCGCGAAAAAATTTACTTATTACAGATACCTTTTTACATATTTCTTGTATTACAGAAATTATCTCTGTCATAGAACAAAAAACTACATTTATTCACGGATATTTCCCGGGTATATTTCAGTAAATCGTGATGCCCAAAAATATTGTCGTGATGTACTCTTTTTTCGTACATTTCTTTCCCTGAATATACACTCAATGTCAAAAGACTCAATCAATTTAGAGACATTCTAATTGACAATGATAACTCAAAGTAAAAGGAGGCGATAGGAATTGCTGATTAAGATATGTACAGAAGAAAACATAGGAGGAATTTGGTACGGGAATATTTCCTTATTATTATATTTATTCTAAGAGACGAATAACATTTCGGATAGTTGAATATGCAAACCGAGTTCTAATTCTTCACTTTTCACTTGTGTATAAAAATCGTGGTAAAAGTAAGAATACATTTCTTTCCCCGCAGCTATGGTTATACTGCAAAACAAACCGGCTTGGCAACCAATCTAGCGCATTAATAGATTTCAAGCTATTACAGGAAAATATTTACATTGCATGTTCTTTGATATCACTTGTGGAGCTAAATGTTCACATGAAACTAGAGAAATCTAGCCAGGATGAATGTTATACAAGTTATTCTATGAGATATATGTGGTCTTCATTGCTGCTGTTCAAAGTCCTTCGTTTTCTTTTTATTCAAAACCAATTATTAACTCATCTAGTATTAAAATATATAAATTCATAATTCTCCAAATTATAGTTTGGGTGTGAAATTTCACTGTTTACAAAGAGAAAAAACATTTTCGTTTGGACCGTCAATTTCTCATTAAAAGTACATTGTATTTTGAATATATCACAATAACAGGATGCAATATACAGTTACAGCAAAAGAATAGACATGAAGTCGATGATGTAATGTATTTTAAAACAGGCAAGAAAATGATAGAGAAAAAAGTCAAAGGTGGCGAAAAAATATCTCGACCTTGCCATAGAACGGAAAACCTTGAGAAAAATAAAGATGGCAGCCGCATCTGGCATTATTAGAATGTTTGGAACATTTCCAAAAAGCCTTATAAACATAAGCTGAAAAACCGTAAAGTATTAATAGAAATAAATGTAACACAATGCAATGAATAAAAACAAAAGTGTCGAGCATAACGTAGCTATTACCAGGCCCGTTTCGAACATGGCAACAGAGTTGCATAAAATAAATCCTGAAACTTGTAATATGTTAATTTTTATGTTGATAACTTTTATGTTATTCTGAAAAAAAAGAGTGGAAAGAATTCTATTAAAATAAATTTATTGAATAACATCGGGATTTCATTTGAATTTTTATTTACACAATAAAAGAGAGTAAAGAGTTTAATCTACATAATTATATTTTTAGTTGAAATAAATATTATTTTACTTAAGGTTATCAAATATTATGTACTATCTGAATTTAATATTTGTCGTTATTAAAATATGAATAGGCTGGTGCTGTCGAAAATGTCGGCAAAATATTTATATCAATACGCCGTCTAAATTGACAGCAACATATATGTTGATGTACTTAATATTGACTATCTCACATTAGGATATAAAGAATCAAACATTGATCGTGAGAGGGATATATATATATATATATATATATATATATATATATATAACTTTGAGATGTTCTAAAATTATGAGATCGGTGAAAATTACCTTAGAAAAATGATTTTTATCCAAATGTTAACTTCGGGACATGTATCAGATGTATATTTTACGCTATAGAAATGTGTTAAAGTGCTCAATGTGAACGTGGATATTCTTATTCTTAGTTGATTGAATCACTGCATTATTTTAGGCTAATAAAATATTTTATGATATAATAGTAAATATTATATAGTCTTGATTTTGCATTTATTTATTTATCATAGCATATTTTTCTTACTGGAATTTGTAATATATTTATGAATATATAATTTCTACGATATTTGGAAACTAATTATATACACTTTTTATACACTTTTACTAAAATACTATAAAATTATTTGGAAATATAAATTGGTACTATATCTATTGAAAAATGTTTTGTAAACTATTTATATTTTGTTGTAATATTAAAATTTGCTGTAAACAGAAAAACAACATATTTTTTATGTTTGGTTTTGAATATGTCACATATATTTCATTTATTTCAAGATTGTCGTGAATTGATTAATAATCTTACCAACACACATTTTCTTTACACATTTCAAATATATCATGCATTAAAATTATTTCGACATTATGAAAGGAAATGGAGATAACGTAAATATACATTGTATGATCTGTTGCTGAATGCATAAGTAATTAGTAAATAAATAAATATTTCTTCGTGAGCTACGCGTATATCTTAAGGAAAATAAAAAAGAAACATTCGCATCCTGTATCAGAAGGGCCAGTAAACATTTACTGATAACATAGTGAGAAAAGAGGGTTTAAATAAATTGCCCCTCACTGTGTATACTGAAAATAAGGAACTTACCTAAGTTTCTTCTGTAGGTTCTTAGTAAAAAAATGGTTTTGAGAGAAATAATAAGATGACAACAATCACTCAGCGATAAGAATAATACAAATTTGTTCTTACACGTATTATAAAACCAATAAGTGTTATATTATGAAATAAGAAACCGAAATAACGTCAATTTACATTAGTAACATTGTTCACACAATGATCTTCATCGTTATGGCAATGATCACTTTGTGAATATGGCAATAGATATGAAAATATGAATAATATAAATAACTACATTACTATATCAGAAGTATAGGCAAAGAAATAATGATGCAAATACACACAATAGCAACAACATAATATATAAAAATCAACGACTTAAAGGGACTTAGCCAAAAAAAATGATTTATATTCTATTTAATCTACCATATATTTTTAGATGCAGAGGATTATAGCTCTCCAGAAATTCATGTCATTTCTTCTTCCAAGTAATTTTGCACTTTTACTAACTCTCTTTGTACTCTTTTTCTGTTAACCATTCAGGAAAAACTACCCCAACCACAATCTTATTTTACTCTGTAAGTGTTAAAACTTCTAATCCACTTTTATTATTTTATTTCAAATCATATTTTGGTTGTTAGCAATTTTTCTTTCATTTCATTTGCACATTGGCTTTTCAAAACATGGCTGATCATGAAAACCCGCAACAATTTTTCCTTTCTTCAGGACCTTGTCTTTTCTCAATGTAAGTAACATTGGAAAATGAGCGACTCCGGTTTACCTCTTTTCTGCATGTACTTCATTCAAGGGCGGTAATTAAGTTACTCCCTCTTTCTTTCAGTTTCATTTTATTGGTGTACTTTTAATTTCTACAGATTTATATTCAAAATTTAATAAAAACTTCACTTATAGCAGAAGTGGATTAGCTATAATATTTAACATTTAAAAGGGATAATCAACGAGAGCTACATTACAGTATAGGTTTTTCCCTGTAATCTGTTTTATAAATGTTACTTAAGAATTTTTTTAAATGGAATCATAATCTTTAAAATATGATAGATTATTAGAAAAGTAAAGAGAAAGAAAATAAAATAAGTCTTGGGAGTCACAGTAAACAGAGTAAACTTTGAATGCTACTCGGCAGAAACAACATAACTAGCACAACAAAGATTACCCTCAGGTAGATTATTTTGTTAAATACCGTGATGTAAATGAAAAGGTGAGTACGCCATAAACGTTGCAGTTCGAAGATTGGACTTCATGTCCTTTCTATGACTAATAGCTTCGGCCTAAAGCGAATAAGTATAAGCTGACTTTTAGTTTGATCATAAATTGCGTATAAGTTTGTATGCGTACATAATTATGAAAAATTATTAAATAAGAAAAAATTGAGGAAAGAAACAAATCATAAATATCAGTTCATTTTAGTGTTTTCAAATAAATCGTAATGTTGTGTAGGAGAAAAAAATCCAAATGTGTGCTGTTGTTTGTTTGCGTTTATATAATTAAAAATGTGCGTTAGTACCTAAGAGTTACTTATGAATACAACGGGAATATATCATGGATATGTAAAATAGTCGAAAAAAATATAGTAGAATACTAAAGGATCTTGAATGCGAAAGAGAAAAATACCTTAAATAACAACATTCGGTCAAACAGCAAATAATAGATTAATTTGTTTTCTCTTATTTCTTCTTATTTGATTTATTTCTATTGATTGAAATATAATTCATGTATTTTTTAAAGTTTCTTTTAAATAAAATGATTCTTTCTTTTTTAACAGCAATCACATTATAAAATTGATGAATAGGTTTTCACTGAAACATTGGTATTAATTAAGTGCTTCGTATTTGGTTGTGTGATGGCTCTAAATATTCGGTGATTTTGTTTGTGCATTCAGCATATTTTTGAAGAAATATCTGCTTGTCTTATCAGTCCCTCTTTTCATGAAGTTATATATATATATATATATTTATATAAGGAGGACTCAAAAATTAAATATTATAAAATCACTTAAGAATAAAAATCTATTAAATAAACGTAATGAAATATATGCCATATGCAGACATTGCAAAATGTTTACGTCAGCAAATGGATAAAAAACTTTATATTAATTAACATGCATATAAACAATAATTGGCTTACGGAAAATATTACCTGACGAGATAATAAAGAAACATAATTAAATTGGTATATAAATTTTTGTAATAAATAACTCTATATTAGAAAAGAGTGATAATTATAGCAAGAATTTAAGTTAGAATAAAAAATAAAAATGTTATATAAAAATGAAATTGAAAAGAATTGAATTAAATACGTACTCATAACAAAAGTAAATTAAATCAAAAGCCCCTTTAAATCGGAACAAAAATATAAAAAGTTATTTTCTTTTTTCATCTCTAACCTGTTTTCTTTTAGAAGTGGTTAATCTATGGAGAAAGCAGAAAGGACGTTTTTATACTAGAATAGATACATCAAAGTTAATACATATATAGTGAAAAGCAATAAAAAGATAAAAGAAAAGTAATAAACAAAAATAAGATTAGGTTAAATGTAGGTTGGCACTGTGAAGTATAAGGAAAAAAAGAAAAAAATGAAAAGAAAAAAAATTGTAAGTATTTTCTAGAAACTACATACCAAATTTGAAAGTGAATCTTTTTTCTGATTGGCTCAAAGGAACACACATATACATCTTATAACTTTCTACATACATAAATAGCAAACCGAGGATATTTTATAATTAAATGTAAATTAAATTCACAACCAAAATCCACCATATCCTGATGACGAGATTCTATTGAAATTTCCCTGTTGCAATGTACGTTTAATTGTGATATATATATATATATGTGTGTGTGTGTGTGTGTGTGTGTGTGTATATATATATATATATATATATATATATATATATATATATATATATATATATATTAAAGAATAGAAGAAACGGTGGTCTATTTTGTGAGTATATTATACTCTGGCAAAGAATTTCTTACAGTGCCCGAAGAAGACGAAATATTCAAATACTTTAAATTACTATTTCTGTCATAAAGTAAAAACATATTTCAGAAACGAACTGCCAATACAAGACATCAGTTAGAGAACACACAGAAAAAATATTTGTATAGGAAATGCACTTCAAACTGATAGTTAATAAAAATATGCACTGGATTACATTATGTTTCAAACCCTTTCTGGGATTTTTTAGGTTTAGTCTGTCTATGTGCTTTGAATGTTTTTGCATTACTCACACCACTAAAGAGAATCTCGGAAAAAAATTGAAAGTTATTTGAGTACATTAAAAAATGAATGATAACTACATCTGTCAAAGTTAGAGTTCATATCTGTCATATTTCAATTACAATACAAATATTTTCCATGAGTATCAACGTATATATTTAAAAAGTTAAGCAAACACAACGTTTGCGATTTATTTAATCGGACATGTGTAAGGGGTAGAGCGAAATAAATAAATAAATAAATAACTTGTCAGCATTTTTTTCGCTGACAATCCGTTTAGGTGCAACTCAGTTAGGTACGTCTGGCTCAATAGGCATTAGGTGTTATATATATATATATATATATATATATATATATATACCTCTTATCTCTCACAATATATATATGAACACTCTTTCTCAATACACACACACTCACGCACACACACAGACATAACATATATATTGAGAGAGAGAGCGCGAGAGAGTGACAGATAATTTATGTATGAAAATTGCTAGCAATATAATATCTAGTATTTAATTAAAACGGAAATTGATTCTTACACATAGTCATCACTGGGAAGAATTACATTAAATGATATCTTTCAACTCATCCACATCTCTTTCATTTATTTCAGTCATAATCATTGAATTTTCATATACAAATCTCTTCATCATTTCCTTATTGGTTATCTTACTGCGTTTCAAAACTCTTACTGTCTGTAAATATCTTTTGTTAATAGATTCAGAATATAGACTCTGTATCTCAAATTTTGATATACATTAGTGACTGAATGAATATATTTCGTTTGTTCTTTTCCTGTCATTCTTTTCAAATGTTATTCTGACAATGCCTGTAATTACAAAAGCTGATGAAAAGGTCATGTTTTCGTGGAAGTGTTATCTAAAACAACCATTCTCTTCGGAACAACATCATTCCCAGGAATATCAACATTTTCGTCACGAAGACAAACACTTTCTGATTTCTAGTTCTACACTGTAGTTAATCTGTAACTTTTTCTCACCTGAGATATAATAATAAATGTGCTATTAAAATAGGTTTTCCACCATTAAGAAGTTGGTCTGTTTTACTTAAGCTTATTTAATGATGTTGATCGCTATACTGAATAAAATTTTTAAATAGGAATTTTACGCGGTTGGATGTGACTGTGTACATAACACAGAACGAACACCTGCTGTCACATTTGCAACGATGCTTTTCTCTGTAGGTTTCACTCATTTAATTATATTCTGTCTGTGTCCACGATAATATTATATAACGCTCAAACAGCTGTTACTTTTTGCATGAATATACACATTAGACAGTAAAATATTAATCTGTATAGGGCTAGCAATGTTGGCTTATTTTTGCTAAATATACGAAAAATTATAATTACAATTTATCAAATTAAAATGAAAATAGAAATTCTTTCTGGAGAATTAAATAAGCAGAAAAAAGCACAGTATTCGGATTGTTCCCACGGCATTTGTTTGTCTAACATACTCAGAAAACGACATAATATTATGACTCCAAGTGTTACTAATTTGACAATTGGTATCAAAACATAAATGAATGTTAACGCTATCATAGATAAAGAGTTGAAAGATTAGTTAATGATTCATTGATATCTAATGATTATTCAATTGACACTGCATTTTATTTATTCTTAAAATTAGTTCACTTCAAACACTTTAATAGAAACTTTAATATGCATGCTTGAGAGTATATGTAAGACAAACAAAATATTATTAAAGAGAGGGAACAAAACAGAACAGGAATTAACGAGACTAAATATAACGATATACAATGCATTTAAATATTGAATCGAAATAAAATTTGAACAATAATATCGTCTATACATTTTTCTTGTGAATTTTTAATGAATATTATCCAGTCGACAATGTTATGATCCATAGCAAATTAAACGTCAAGAGATTCACATTAAAAAAACTTAAAATTTATTTACTTTCTAATCAATAATATTTATCAAAAGTGCATTGCGTAAGCGAAATAAAGGTTTTCTTAAACCTACACAAAATTTTGGGAAACAGAAATATCTCGTTAAAAATGACGAAGGGAACCAGTAAGTACTTTCAATAGAAATCTTCTTATATGACAGTGAATTCAGGAAAATCTCATTAGAGATGAAGAAAATACTTCAACTGGAATGTGGTTTCACAAAAAGATCCTGAGAATACATTGATCTTTTTATGTAGAAAAGGACAATATTTTAGAAAAGTTAGAGACAAAATTACATCCGTATATTGCTTCGGAAATACACAGATGAAAAATTGACGGCACACAATGAAGAAAGAAAATTTCAGGTCAGTGTGACATACAAAATCAGCGAGTCTACTTCTAACGAGCTAAATGGTTGGCAAAACAGATTAGGAAAAACAGAAAATACCAACATTACTGAATTGTTAATAACATCACTCCTTTCATATGGCAGGGCAGTGGACATTTCCTCAAATTTGAAGATAAGAATTTGCGCTAACAAAAACATTTTCCACGCAAGGATACTAAAATAATTGTATATGAGCTTGGTGAAGTTTTATTAAAATGACAACACAAATGACGTATATGCATCGAATCAGAAAGTGAAAGTGAAAATGTTTTGGGCTCAATCTGAAAAAATTAAATAGGCTAATTTGAATCTCACGTAAATTACTGAAGGCAAGAGAAACAGAAGAATAAATCGGATAACCCACTTTGCGATGTAATTTAAATGATTGGCCGAATAGAGAACAGGAGATAGCAAATATAATAACATTTAGAAACAGCTACCAAAAATAAAGACTTATGTTTGCCCATAAGGAAAAAGAAGAATGCTTATTTAAATGTGAGGAAAATTACTTAATAATTACAAAATGCAATAAATGTGAGTACAAATATTATGAATTCTTCATTACTGTAGCCTGAAGCAGACAGTGTCTATCATATCTTCATAATCATTTTTCCTTTTGTGTTACGTTCAAAAGGTCAGCATTCCTCAATTCTTTGTCGTTCTCATCAACGTTTTCTATGGATCAATACTTCTAAGTATTTTGCCAACCATCAGCACATGCAATTAATTTTAGGTAACCATTCTTTTCTTTTTTCTTTTGCCATAGATATGTTTTATGATTTTCGAACATTTGAAGCATTCTTTACTCATTATCTGTCATAGGTATTTCAACAATATTTTTTTTAACCTACGAATATGCTTTTTTACCATATTCATTAACACTTCTTTCTGTGCATGTTTTTCTTTTCTTACCAATATTATTTGCCTGACAACTAATCTTCCAGAATATTCTGAAATGAACGAGAACTGTTATTGCACATCAGTTCAGCACATTGGACAGTTCTTAAAGACTTTCTGAAATTTCTTTACAAAACGATTAATTCACTTTAGCCTTTGTACCACACTGAACAGTTTGATTTCGGGTTTTTAATATGAACTCTTATTATAAGCAAAATACCGTGTAGTAGTAACAGCTTAAATATCATATCAGATCTCGTGCTTTCGCTTTTGTTGTTAGCAAATTTAAACTAAAACAAATATTGAGCTCAAAACATAGGAGAGTTGTTTGAATAATTCAAGTTCTGTGTGCAACAACCTTCTATGTTCTGTTTTTCAAAAGGTCGGAAACTTTCTACTAGACACCTTCAGCCATACTTTCAAAAGGAACACCTGTACACATAAAATTTATACAGATTTTTAAGGTAATGTACGTGATTATTTGTATTAACGTTTCAATCATTTTTTTACGTATAGTCTCTTCTTAATAACAATATCAACTAACACGATGAAAGATTTGATGGATTTAAAAAAATCTGAAACTGTATAAATTATTATAAATAAAATGAATACAATTCTTGTTAAGTTTACATCGATTCTCGAACAATTTTATCCTAAAATGATTATGCTTTCATATATTTTGCATATAAAATCAATTAAATGCTTATCTAATTTAATAAAGTCATAGATTTACTGCATTTTATGTTTTCATTTTAAAACAAATCTTCTAGACATTTTTGCTATCTGATATCTTTATCAAAGTTTCAAGACATCATTGATGAAGAAAACATATAATAGAAATCTTTTTACAACGCTTTTCTGTAAATAATACTTTTAAAACCTTTGATTCATTTATTAATAAGTCCTGAAAATTTAATTAAAGTTCAACAGTTAATTGAATTTGGTAAGATTTTCGATTCAATGTGTTATTTTATCGCGAAAAGTACTTAAATATACAGATAAATATTTAGTACAACGCCGACGACCAAAGAACAGGATTTTTCACCAAAAGTTTGCACTTGGTTGAAAAGATATAAGAATTATTAAAATCTTATAAAAAATAATTTTCTAATTCCACTTAATAATAACATAAACATTTTTAAGTTAAAACTTTGTTTATCTTTCAAGGTATATGGCTTATTGCATGATTCTCTGCTCCTTTAAGCGAGAAAATAGAACTTTCTACTTTCTGCACAATACTTCATTGCTATAATCATATAGTCTTAGATGGAAACTAGTAGTTCATATCGAAAATGAACGGTAAGTCTTATTAATCCTGTGCAGAGTCAGGAAGTCACATTTTACTGATTCTTCTCTATGAATAAATTTGATTTTTGTTTTATCATCTCTGAAAACTGAATGAAGATAAAGCTTTTATTCTGATATAACGGAGGTGTTCAATCTATTTGATTCATTTTCGACTAATTCCTCAATTTCGGGCTCACACTACAATTGTAATCAATCTTAATTAATTTAAAATCAGCAAGCTTATATGTATCATCTCAATACACGAGAATAGATGTGATATAAAAGATAATTTAATTATTTGTTTCAATTTATAAAGATCATAACCTTGCCTTACATGCATAATTATGTCTTAAAAAACATTAATACATTCAGGATATGTACGGGAATCGGCGTTTCTTTAGACATGTCTTACAAAATGGAATGTATAAAGATCATCGGTAAAGAATTTTAGGTCAGATTTGAGTATAAATAACATAATACTAAATATGAAGAAGTATATGAACCAGGTGAAATTGTAAAATATCCCGAGTACATTCGACAATTGTGGGATATTTTTAAATAAATTATGTAGATATTGCGAAAGCTTCATTGTAATATTTCCCATATTAAGTTTCCAGATAACGAATTGAACATGATCTTTGAGGTTATGGTAGTAGAATAAATTTTAATCTCATGTGATCAAAAAAATCTTAATCCTGAGATGATATTAAATAACGTTGGGTTGTGAATTATCACTTCCACAAAGCCGTTGGTTTTCTCGAAAATACTAGATTAACCTGGTCTCATAATACTCAGCACATCAGTCTTTAGATGACTATCTTTGACATCAGCCTGTTCCCAAAGCTAATATCATTGAAAATGAGATTTAAGAACGTAGACAAACAAACACAGAATGGAAAGAGGTAGAATATGACGATGATTGTACATATTCGGGTAAAGTATATTTGACTCTGAGATAAATGTGTGAGGTCGTAATGGGAATATTTCGAAGTTAATAAAGCGTTATTGCCTGAGGTAGGCTCGCCTACAAAGATCAGTTTGAGATTCTTTTCTGATATTCCTTAATGAAAACCTAATTCAAAGATCCGTCTGATATCGGGGTAGGGTCTACGTACTGAACAGAAAATACTTTGCCCCCCGGAAATATTACGGACGCAAAATATTATATTATACACAGACCGTAGCTCAATCTAGTGAGGCGCCGCAAACAAGCGCAATCAACATAACGCCTTGTCAACCTTAATATATTTATAATTTCAAAATGTATATAAACTGAACGCTAGAGATGGTGGGAAAGTAAACATATTTGCAAAATCCTCACCTGCTTTCTGTAAGGTATATCTTGGACTTTGAGCAGAATATCTTCACTAAGATCTTACTATAAATAAGATTTACTTTCAAAAAATTTAAAAAACATATCGAAATGAAGTTATATTTTATTCTGTCGTTTAAAAGTTTATGTAAAATTAGAACAAATGTGTATATTTCAAGAATCAGGAGAAATGTTTACCCAAAAAACTTATTTGGACAGTGTTTGTTCATGAGGTCTCCCCTATTCGAGGGGGTAAAGCTATTCAGATCTAATGGCGGTTTAAGTTAGGGGAGGCAGATCCGAATCTTGCCGGATTGTGCATATGTTTATGATAATAATACTCTAATATACAGGTTTTTATTTTGAAATAAATAAATATATTGTTTAATTGTAAAAACTGCGCATCAACACATATATTGGTATTCATTCAAAATAACGTTAAAACACATAAATTTATATATATATATATATATATATATATATATATATATATATATATATATATATATATGAAAATATAAGACAGACACGTTATTTCATGGTGAATCGCATAGGCCTATTTCAGGCAACTGAAGCTGACGATGTGAACTTCCCCCGATCAGTTTAATGAGTCACGTAATAAAATTCATCCTCAGAATTCTGACAAATAGAGCGCGCAAATGAATCAGACCGAAACGGGACAAGACGGTTAGTACGGTTTCGTCAAATACACGGGAAGGAGGAACGCTGTATTTATGCTTGGAATGTCATAAAAAGGTGCAATAGAAATGCAGAAGGACGTAGAGCTGTGTTTTATCGCCTGCGAAAAGGCATTCGACAAAGTACAGTACAAAGACCTGATTGAGACCCTCAGCAATCGTGACATATTAGGTGAAATTCTTAGAGTAATCAAGGACTTCTACTGGTAGCAAAAAGTCTGCATTCGGACGGAAAATATGTTCAGGAAATATACAAAATGTTTTGTAAGACAAATATGTTTATTTTAACCAGTTCTATTCAAAATATTTATCGAGAAAAATTCTGTGAGGTCTAGAAGTCATACTAGATGATTTCATTAGGGACCGCTATCTGGACAACGTAAGATACGCAGACGTTACAGTGCTGATAGTCAATGGAGGAAATAATCTACATGATGTACTATAGGAATAGTTAAAGAAAGCAGAAAGAAAAGATTACATATAAGATACAAGAAAACTGAATTCAGGGTAATCAGTAAAATGCTAAATACAAGTTGGTGATACTATGACGAAACTGGTTCAGAATAGACGAATGCGCGATACAGAAATCCGAATGTTTATTGGCATGACTAAAGATACATTCCAGAAGCTGAGAAGTGTATTAACATAAATATTCCTGCAAGTAAAGAAGTGGTGCTTTATTTTGATATGTGATATCTGTCCTTTAATATGTTATAGACTAAGGGAAAATTTCGTTCAAAATGGAGGATAGACTCCGATTAACTGAAATGTAGTGATACACAATGATGCTAAAGAAAACATGGACGTCTTTTTTAGAGGATGCTTGCAAGATCCAAATTGATACTTCACATCAGGAAATGAAAGATGAAAACCACAGGACATGCAATGAGGAAGCAGGACTTGAAGAACCTAATGCTCACGGAAAAGATAGAGGGGAAGATAGATAAGTGTAAGCAACGTGGACTCAGCCGATAAATAGTTCAAAGGAAATTGAGTGTTATAACATAAGACGGTATATTAAGAGTAACAAGTGATAGAAAAATGTGGAAAGCCATAATCGTCTACGTAATACAAGGAGAAAAATCACCTTTCCTGGTGTTAAGATAAAATTCATGAGTAAAGAAGCCTCTCGTAACTACGATATCAAAAAGCTATTTGGTCGCTATTAGAACTATGGCAGCGAGGCAATTGTACTTTTAGCTAACTACCGAATTTAGCGGTGCGGTAACGCATCCCAATAATGAAATCGTTGGAAGACAGGGTTAAAATGTGCTTTTCGAAATAAACAATAACCACTGCGATTGAAATGTGCTGCCGGGTGACATATTGGCAGCTATCAAAAGAACAACGCATTCACATAGAGCAGATTAAACACGCCCTTGTGAAAGCCTACAGAACAGACTCCGTCGTGGCTTTCATACACTTGACCACTGGACGCCTCCGTTCAAAAGATACAGTGGACAAATACTGAACAAATTTGCAACGGCTGGCACTATGGCTAGTAGGTGAATGCCACCGAAATGTCGGATGAAGTACGCCTTTATTAATGGGCTACTAAGCCAGATGAAGGGACTCCTTTGATCGTCAACTAGGATGGAAACCATAACTTTGAAAGAGCTTTTTGAAAGAGAGCTTGCACCGTATTAGTGGATACCTGACACAAACATTTATCCGCTGCAGTGCAACCTAAGCAGGACTCGCATGCACCGACCCATTGCAAAACTAGCCAGAGTGATGTTAACTGTTTCAGGTGCGAGGGCACAAAAGATATAGCTAGAGATTGTATGCATTCGGCAGTGCTAGAATCCGGAGAGAAGATCAGTCATGGGCTGTTATCTCTGCAACCAAACAGGGCACCTAATATTCTCAGCCTTCTCTTACCCTCTTCCTGACACCACTTATAACCTTTCCCTCTTTTTCATATTTTTTCCTCCTATATAACCCCCAGCAAAACTGGCAGTATAAACACTTGCTTGGGGTGATATATTTATAAAATTAAAATACAAATATGTGTAACGTCATTTCATGATCAGCTACCTTAAAACAAAACGAAAGTATTGTAAAAAACAACAAAAGAACAAAACAAAAATACTTAGCGAACTAAAACGGACAAGAGTTAACAATTCCAATTCGCATAACAGATCGTGTTCGCGGGTATTTTTAAAAAACACGATGACAATGGAATGAAGATTTTGACTCAGTTAAAATAGCATATCTGTCTTCGTTTTTATTTCTAG
Organism: Ascarosepion bandense; assembly: GCA_037127315.1. Taxonomy (NCBI): domain Eukaryota; kingdom Metazoa; phylum Mollusca; class Cephalopoda; order Sepiida; family Sepiidae; genus Ascarosepion; species Ascarosepion bandense. Next base: position 3,161,334 of record JBBBDQ010000821.1, read on the forward strand.
AGAGTATACAAGAACAGCTTGAACGTACATGTGTTAAAAAAAGCTACTGCGCCTTCATTGATAAATGTAATCATAACAAAAATCTGATGTGACCACTGGAAAGGAGTAGGATAAAAACAAGTAAAAAATATACTATTCGACGCAATGTATTTGAATGAAGATATGCTGCATATATATATATATATATATATATATATATATATATATATATATAATCATCAGTAGACAGATCTGTTTTACCGTATCACAGGTCATCAGTAGGGTTAGGCATGCAATTGCTTTTTGCTCGGGACTAATTGGTGCCAGTCGGCGATTTTACCTCTGAGCTCGTTTGAAGGAGGCAGACTTTTAGCGCATCATGTATCATATTCCCATAGCTAGAAGGTGGTATTTCATAACTGAATGAGCGATGCATAAATACTAGAGCAGCTACTGGTTTTTCGAAGTCTACCACACACACACACACACACACACACACACACACACACACACACACATATATATATTTTTTAAATATTAATCATCTCACCCGAAGCAAGGCGGTAATGCCACTGACGCGCATGGAGCTACGTAAGGGTTAAAAGAATGGAAAAGAAAAAGCCGGAAACCGCATCCTAAACAGGAAACAAGGGAAGAGCCATTTCACCTGTTCAATAGATGTGGGTGGAGTGTGAACCGAGCGATAGTTTAGTCTATCTACTCCAATTGAAAAAAATTAAAGAGAGTGAAAAGATGGGAAAAGAGAAAACGGAAACCGCATCCTAAACAGGAAACAAGGGATAAGCCTCTTCACCTGTTCAATAGATGTGGGTGGAGTGTGAACCGGGCGATAGTTTAGTCTATCTACTCCAATTGAAAAAAAAATAAAAAAGGAAGAGAGTGAAAAGATTGGAAAAGAGAAAACCGGAAACCGCATCCTAAACAGGAAACAAGGGGTGAGCCTCTTCACCTGTTCAATAGATGTGGGTGGAGTGTGAACCGGGCGATAGTTTAGTCTATCTACTCCAATTGAAAAGAAGAAAAATAATAATAATAATAAAAGAAAAGAGTGAAAAGATTGGAAAAGAGAAAACCGGAAACCGCATCCTAAACAGGAAACAAGGGGTGAGCCTCTTCACCTGTTCAATAGATGTGGGTGGAGTGTGAACCGGGCGATAGTTTAGTCTATCTACTCCAATTGAAAAGAATAAAAATAATAATAATAAAAAAGGAAAAGAGTGAAAAGATTGGAAAAGAGAAAACCGGAAACCGCATCCTAAACAGGAAACGAGGGGTGAGCCTCTTCACCTGATATATATATATATATATATATATATATATATATATATATATATATATATATATACCTTTTATCCCCAAGCATCGAAACTATATTTTAAATTTTCTTAATCAACAGTAATTTGGATTAGTATAATTAAACATACCTATATATAAATTTTCTATCTTCCCTCTTTCTTTTAGTAAGCAAGTGTATTGTTTTCAACATTCAGATATAAATAATTTTTACCAAAGTTATTAAATTCATTTCTGACGAGATTAAAGATTTAAATCTCGAAGCATACACATTTGACTGCGTGGAATACTGTTGCCATATCTATCCAAAATCAAATCTGTAATGTGATTGGTTCCGACCTGACAGCTAGACTGCAGCCACTTTCTCATTGGCGGGATGTGGCTTCCCTCTACTACAAATATTTTAATGACTTCTGCTCCGAAGAACTTAGGTTACTGGCGCCCCTCACCACAAGAATTTACTCTAGCAACCTAACTGGCATCATGTTTCCGCCGTTTTGCAGTTAGATCAACCAAATGCATGTGACAATTCTGCTTCTTTTCTCGGGCTTCCTGCCTGTGGATCTCTTTTCTATATACTTGCTTTCCTGATGGCTTTAACATCCAAGAATGTAAATGCTGTCAATTCCCATCTCTTATCTTCATAACTCCAGCCATTTTCACATAAACCCGTGTATCTTATTTTTTTCCATTCTCCCTACCTTCGTCATAATTTTCACGCCTGTGTTCATATACTGCTCATGCCCTTTTTTTTTATACCCCTGTAGCTGCTTCGACCTTTGTCTTCATTCTGTTACTGTCTAAAACTTAAACTCTCTTATGTAGCCGCATGCACATCAGTGGCGGTACTAACTTGCTTGGTTGAAAGTATTAAAAAAAATTTCTAGCAATGCAAATTAAATTATTATTAAATAAAATACAATTTTATTTATATTATGCTAATACCCCTACTCATTTTTGACACGTAAATTTAAATTGAATTTTAGAAATAAAATTAATTGAAGCTTTAATTTTAGCTTAAACTAAACCTAAGAAATTGAATGTACTAATGCACCAGATTATGCAAAATCGTCTGAGCATTTAAAATCGAAATTATTTTGATTAGAATCTATTTTTTATATATAACAAAACATTCAATTTTAATTGTAAAGCCATTTTTCCACGATCGATATATTTTATAAACAGCGGCCAAGGGTCGGTTCTTTATGTAATCTTGCAAAAATAAAATATATCTCGCTGAAACATTACTTTAATTAAATGATAAAATTTAAACTAAACATAATCTGATTTAAAACAATAATTATAATCATACTGGCCAAAAACATGCGCAAACTACAAACTACTAAAATATTGTACATCTTGTTTCGTTATTGAATGTACAATGTCTCATCAGATATTTAATAATGATGGTAATAAACGTTTCATTTAAAAAAATTCTTACGGAGTTAAAATATTAAAGAATGTGGAAACGAAAGTGGAAAGGAAAGGATACAGATGAAATAGTAAGTGAAGAAAAATAATTATTATGAAAATAGAGAGAGAAAATATCCATTGGTAATGGCTAAGAGAGGGAAAGTTTATAATTTTGCTTGAAGTAAAACGTAAAGAGATATTAACGTCAATTACACTGTGTTTGGATTCAAATGGTTTTGAAATTTTTGAAAAATAAAAAAAAGAATTGTACTTCTATAAAGAAAAGTAACAAAAACAAGAAATGAAAAGATATAGAAAGAGTAGAAAGTAAAGAGGAAAAAGAATATATATATATATATATATATATATATATATATATATATATATATATATATATATATAGATATTGCGTGTGTGTGTGTGTGTGTGTGTGTGCGCGCTTAAAACTAATTGCAGCAAAGGCATACAGTAACCTCAGTTTCACCTCATGTTTACAGTAGCATGACATAAAATTAATTTAGAAATATATACGATTATTTAGATTTTTGCGTAAAAAAATAACGTGGAACATATGAATGTTGTAGACTGCAGCGCCTTATAACCATTTACCCAATTCATACACATGCACAACGTAATGAAACACAAGGAACTGCGCTAAGTAACAGAAAACATATCACCTTGATAACATTCAAAGTTTTCCACGACTGATATAGGTATCACGTGTATCTCAGAAATTAGTTAATGAGAAAAACAATATATTGATATTTCATGCTAATAAAAGCAATTTTTAGCAAAGTATTCCCGTACAATATCGGAAAGAGCGATGACATAAACTGGACCTTCGAATCTATTTTCTTCTGAAATTTATGAATACGTGGTTTTTTATAAATATCCATGAAAAGTAGTCCCCTTCTTCCAGTGAATGAATACCAAATGTTTCCTCTTAATGAATTTTATGTGCAACTGTTTCATTTTATAGCGGTTCAGAATGATAAATAAGACTAATGAGTTAGAATAACATTCAATTCCTTATATTTATTACGGATAGATATATTTAGGTAAACGTATTACTCCAGGACGTCTTATTCTTAAGAAAATATTAATGCAATCTGTATTTGAAATCATGTTATTTTTATGCTTGAAATAACCTTTGGCATCAAATAAGCTAATAAATATTGGTAAATAGTAAAAAAAATAATAAGCAACCTATCTTATGAAACGGCTAATGTGGTAATAATATTTAGTGCATATCATTAAATAAATATTAGTTTCATGATCATTAATATAAGACCTATAAAATATATATTCATAGGGTCTCTGCGCAACAGCGCCTCTACGCATTCTATTTGTGTCGGTTTGCTGCTAATAAGTAAGTGTGTGTGAATGTTTATCCAGTTCACACATAACGCTGACATTACATTTTCCCCTTTTTTCCTCTTCTTTCGTCGAAAGAAAAAAAATAAAGTAGTATTGACTCTTGTGGCTTAGCTACACCCTGGAAGTCTATTTTGCCGAAGACATGCTACGCATAAATGAATAACTCTGCAACATTCATATGAAAACCTCGAAATATGAGACCAAGAATTATCCTTATCTTTAATTGAAACATATTGTATACTGGTTCTGAGAAGTATCACATAGATTTACAGTTACTAAATTGATTTCAATGTGACATTGTCAATGCATAATATGTCCGAGACAAATGAATAAAAGTAACTACTGCATTTTTATCTAACCGAGAGGAGAGACAATTGTTAAGAGTTGTTTATAAGTTTTGAAATCATTTTATGCATTTTATGCAGGTACCTCAAAATGTTGATGAAAAATTCGAAATTTAGATTAAGAACGTTGTGTTTATTGCATCAGTGGATGTAGAAATTCGAAATTTAGATTAAAAATCTTGTGTTTATTGCATAGCTGATTGTAGACAATTTTAACGGTCACAGGCACATTAATTTTAAAATTCTTAAAAAAATTAGATATTTTTGGCATATTATGAAATTTTCAAGGCTTATTCATGAATTGATTGAATTATTTTTCAATTTATTATTAAAAAATATTGGTAAAATATTTTTCACATGTGTTTTTCCCTAATTAATTTATGAAAACTTAAGATAAACAACTTGATAATTGTAGTGATTAAATTATTTACAATGAGATTTTTTTATATTTGTTGTTCTTTATCAATAATATAGATGTCAGTTTTTAAAATTTTCAATTGAAAAATTTATAAAGTTTTTAAAAATTTTAAACTTCCGATTCAATTGTGTTTCAATTGTGTCATTCTTAGAAAATAGACTTATTTACAAAAACTGTTTACTAAACATTTATTTTAAAATTTACAAAATGACAAACTTTTATATCTTTAAAATTAATTTCAAATTAAAAGTCTTAAATGTTCTGAGAATGTCGGAGGGGACTGTACATGAAGTTATAATTAAAAATGTATGTCCTCAAATAGTTGTCACCCACTTACAGGAAAAAAAACTCAGATATAAATATTATTGTCTTCGAGCAATTCTACGCTATTGTATTGAAATTTTCAACAAGTTAGACATTCGAGAGATATATTGAAACTTAATAAAAACAAAACCCAGTGGTTAAGAAATGCTTGTATAAAACATTTTTTGAACAATCTTGTTAGGAAAATATGATTCCACCGAACGTGCGTCTCTTAGGGGAAATCGTTAGTTAATCCGATGTATCTTAGACCACTCAAACACGAAGGAGTCTACAGTTGGTAAGTTCCTCGATTACTTAGGCAGGTGGATATAAATTAGTAAACTGTGTAATTGTAAAAAGATATCTACGCAAATAGGTTCAATAATTAAAATATACATTTTAAAACAACTAAATTAATAATATGTCGGTGTTAATCCATTTCGAACATATGTATATATTATTTTTTTAAATATCTTTAAAAACGAGAATTATCTTTTGTTTACAAATATATCATAATTGCCAATGTTATCGGTTTTATTGAAGAAAATTGATTCGGATCAGTATAATTGCTTTTTGAATATGTCACAGGGTATTTTGCTTGCACAAATTGTAAATTTTATATTTTTTGTGCTGGCATTGGTTTTTATCCATTTCTAACAAATTTCTGCATTATATTAACGATCAAAAACACATTGCCAGATCGCCAGAGAAAATCTTCTTTTTCTTTTATGTGTCATGTCCTTTCAGGACGTAGGCGATCGTGGCTTTCCTTATCTCCCTCTTCCTGGTGGTTCTTAGCACGCTTTTTCATGTTGCACCATGCAACCCTCGATCCGTCATCCACCTGATCAGATCATTCAAATGTGTTATCCGCTGTTTCCACTTTCTATTTTTCTCTCTATCTGGCCTCTGACTAACAGGATCTCCATTCTCTCCTCTCTCACTGAATGTCCCAGGAATATTAGTTGTCTTTTTCTGATGCTGCGTATTAATTTCCTTTTCGTCTCCATCCTTTCTAAAACCTCGTCATTACTCACATGCTCGGTCCATGACACCTGCAGCATCATTCTGTAGAACCGAATTTCAGCTGCTTCATATATTTCTTTCATCTTTGAAGATATTGTCCAGCAGCCACTGCCATATTGAAGAACCGACATCACCTAGCTATCCAGTATCCTTTCTCTTTGTTTCTAGTGAAATTGTTTATTAATACTTTACTCAACATCTGGAACGCTTTTTTGCCCTGCCCGTTTACCTTCGGATCTCGGTGTGCCACTTTCCGTCTTCTGTTAAAATAATTCCTTGGTATTTAAATACAGACAAAAACACAGTTAATAGATGCATCTTCAAAAACTAATATATATGCCTGGCAGCAAATTCTTAATATGACCAAGGTTTAATTGCCGAATGTCGTAAACATTAGTTGTTACTTACACAATCAGCGCCAAAAAAACAATTAGCGTTCTCTTTGTATCGAGATGGCTTCTTATTTTCACCAATATCGACGGATATTGAGCTGCCAATTAACTTCTTGGAGGTTCACGCTAAAGTGTAACACAAGGGCACGATTCATGGCTAAAGTAGAAAAATTGGGAACGATTAATGGCTAAGGATATCAGAAACAAGACCGATATTTTTGATACTACACCAAATAACCCAACTGCTATGGTCTAACTTTACAAGAAACAAATCGTAACAAAACCATTGGCATCAGATATATGCCGAATTTGAATCATCGTGGCATTGATGAATTTAATAAGTGTTTAAAAGTGCAGCTATCGGATGAATTACTTGCTAACTTACAACCGGTTACATCCACATCTGTTGTGGGCAACAAAGCGAACCTCGCTGCCGAGCTTGAAAAGGACCTCCAAACCGTAGTGAACTGGAGTAAGAAGTGGCTTGTAAATTTTAATGTTTCTAAAACGAAGTTGCTAACAATTAATCATCATAGACAATCGCACCTACATCCTAGTTGCAAAAGCGTCGCTGTTCTAATTTTATTTTCATTGAATATGTTCTGACGGGTTACATACGTCTTTTGCACCAATTTCTATGAAAGACACGCTCTGCGAATAAGATAGCAACAAATTATTCACATTATTTTGTGTTCTATTTGTAGAGAAGAATATAGCTTTTCTCAAGTTGGTTTGTAGAACACGAAGGATTGTTCTCTAGTCTGCATATTTTTCCTGAAATTTACTTTTTGTCCATCACATCATCAGAAGAATCTTTGGAGCTTAGCAAAATGTTAACGAAAATCTTGATGTGATAGTCATATATATATATATATATATATATATATATATATATATATATATATTAAACGAATATGTATGGGTGGTTGTGTGTGTTGTTGTGTGTGAATGTACGTATTTCAGTATGTGTGTGTTTGTAATTATATATATATATATATATATATATATATATATGTGCGTGTGTGTGGGTGTATATATATATATATATATATATATGTGTGTGTGTGTATGTGTGTGTGTGTTTGTGTGTGTGTGTGTACATTATTTAGCTTTTTGTCAGAATTAAATTTCACCCGTAAACATTTGTATTAGTAAGTGTTCAATACAGTTATGTTGTCGAAATTTGACCTTTTTTAACATGGAAGCGTGTTATTTCGCGACCTAAGTTTCTATATTTAGGTATCTTCAGACGATTTAAAATAACTAATTTTACCGTTATTCAAACGCTAACATAACAATAACACGTAATTTTCAAAATTAGAAGAAGTTATATGAGGTTCCTAGAACACGTTCATCCATGAGTGTAGGACACCACATGTATTTATTGGTATGGCTACACTTCGAAATAATTTTTTTCTTACATTTAGTAATTTATAAATTAAAGTTAGGGGTAGATATTTCGTGATTTCGAAAATTTTCTTGGCAAAACGGATGACAATGATATACCCCAGTGATTGTAATAAGTATTAGGTTAGGAATGACTAGCAAATGAAGATGGCCAGATTGTGCAACTTCCGAAATATCGTACAAATGGCAACCATGATGAGGGTACGAATAATATAAATGGTGCAAATACTACATCATCTCAAACATATAGACAAATAAATGTACATATATTTCTATGTCGATTTCATGATTTTGCGTAATATGCTCCTTGTGATTGGGAAACGAATGAATAGTAACATTGACTTATAACACTATGTATATTTATTCATATACCTCTCTTTCTCTCTCTCTTCATATAGATACACACACACACTCACAGAACACTATCTAACCAACACACCCACCGAAAAACACACAGAAACACGCATACATACTACACAATAATGAACACGCATACATATACACACAATAAATAAAATACACCCACACACGCAAACAGACTTAAATAAAAGAGGCCCACACACACACACACACACACACACACACACACACACACACACACACACACACACACACACACACGCTAATACAAAGTTACAAATATTACCAAACCTATAAGATAATGAAGAGGCGCCAGAATGCCTTAAGAAAACAC
>JBBBDQ010000821.1:3175000-3200000 GCA_037127315.1 Ascarosepion bandense
TTCTTCCTCAGGGCTTAGCGTAGTTGGTGCATAAAATAGTAATATAAAATGAAAACTATACCTAACATTTAGAAATCAGTAGTTTTAATGAATCATAGATATATAGTTTTAAATTAGATTATAGTTACTTTTAAGCGACAACAAATTATCAGTAAATTATACGCTATTACTGCATTACGCAATGGACATTTATATATATATATATATATATATATATATATATATATATATATATATATATATATGAATTACCATCATTATTAACTTCATGATGAGATATTGTTCTTTAAATGACGAAAAAATAAAAAAATATTGAAATAATTTGTAGTTTTACATGTTCTGAATATAAGTAATATATTATATAAAATAATAAGTTAGTAATAATAATAATATATAGTATTATAAAATAATAGGGTAGCGTTCAACTGTTTCCAGAGATTTTTTAAAGGGTTCTTTATATTCAGCAGGGCATTAGATATATTAACATTTTTAATATAACTGTTTAATTTACTGCAGTACCAGTGCCGTGGAGTTTTGTGCTAGATTATTAGCATCACGTAAATTAATCAAAAACTAACTTCCACCTGAATTTCACCTGATTTTTACTGAGATTCACCTCGTCATGTAGTGAAAGTTGCTAATAAGCTGGTATCGAAATGCAACACCACTTGTGCTGCATCCATTTTGTTGTATTATAAAAACATTAATAGAAATGTATTACAATTCACACACACACACACACACACACACACACACACACACACACATATATATATATATATATATATATATATATATTTATATTTTCATCTGTTTTTGTATTTATACCGGTGCTGATGTGAAAAACCACAAACATTTATACCGTTCAATATTTGATATTTTTATCTTATTTTATTTTATTGATTTGATTTATTTTTATGTATTTGATTTATTGATTTACTTAATGGAGTTAGTTACTTATTTAAACAGAATACCTTGGCCCTCAGAAACAAATGAAACTCGATACGCAAAACTACATGTTTATTCGCCGGAAGAGGGTAAACTTTAGCCTCGAAAAACGTGTAGGGTCACAAATACCATGATGGAGACTTAAGGTATCATAACATGTATTATAACAACAGAAATAAATATACACTTTAAACAAAACATTCACGGCTTCTCACACTTGTTATTCTATAACAGTTTCTCTTCTTGGAAAAAACCAATTTCTTTTTCGAATATATATATAGAGAGAGAGGGATGTGTGGTTCATTGACAAATCAGAGAACACTGTTTGAAATTCAGTGTAGTTTATTATATTTTAGTTAACTGTAAATGATATTGCGGATTTCGTGGATCCATTATTCTTATTCTTCTTCCCCAAAGAATAATGGTTAAATAGCAGAACACACTATGGCTCTATCTTTTGTTTCGTATATGTCAGAGTTTCATGTTTAAAAATAAGACTTGAGTAACATAATGAATAATATGATTATGAACATACGCATATTTATTAATACAATATACAGGCGTGTATGTGCCGGGCGAGTGTGTATGCACTAGTCTCGGTTGTTCTAATAAACTTTCCTTGGTGGTGTCTCTTTCATAGCATAGCAATTAGTTCACATATTTTATTGTTGCACTAACTAGATATAATGTTAATATCTATTCTCACATTACCCGTGGAACAGTTTTCCATCTTTTACATTACCTCTTACCTAGAGTATTGTGATAAATATTTTATCCATTGTAGAGCGTAATAAATGTGGTCTTTTTGTTTTTTATCTTAAACTTTGTTCTATCATCCATTTACATAAACACGCTAGGTATTTTATGCCGTGATTTTCTTTCGCTAACTTGCTTTTTATCTGTATTAAATTTTTCAAGCTATCTTTCCTTAACATGTGCTATAGAAATATCAATTGTTTCTTTCTGATATTAAGAATAAGTTTTCCATTTTGTTTCCGTTTGCTCTAATTCTTCAAATCTACGTTTTTATCCGAATTTCTTCTTCTACTTCCGCTTCCATTCATGACGTAGTAGATCATGAACTTCCACTCGACTCTGTTTCTTGTCATTTTAAACATTCTTTCTCTTAGTATCTCTCCCAAACCCCGCACTGCCATCCCTTTCCTCAATCTTATCAACTAGGTCTTATCAACCAGTCTCTCTTTCCCTATATATCCGAGGAGATCCGTTCTCATTACATGTTTCAGAAATCTCATCTCTCTCTTCCTTATATCATGTGTGACTTTCCCCTCGTTTCCATCCTCTCATACATCTTGTTTTTAGTCACGGGTTCAGTACTTGATATTCTCAGAATCCTCTGTAAAACCACATTTAACATGACTCAAGACTCATTTTTATCCTTGGGGAGATCGTCCAATAATTACTTCAGTACAGAAGGTCAGCTATTACGTAACAATCAAGCACTGTCTTTTTGTTCCCACTGAGTTTTTTCTGTCTTTGAGTAGTCTAGTTAGCTTTTGAAATGCGTCCTTGGCCATGACAATGCATCATAGGATTTCAATATTCACTCCTCTGTCAGTATTTAAATTTCTTTACTGGTTTAATTTTAGTTTCTCTGTTCCCTATATTTCTGCATAATTGCATTTATGTTGCTTCAAATCCCCTCTTCATCTTTGACATGACGGTGCAGTAATCGCTACAGTAGACCGTGACTAATATTACGCATCAGTTCAGTACTTGTATATTAAAATGATTGGTATATTTTTTATAAATGTGGACACATTCTATGGGAAGCTTCATGCTGTCAAACCTTTTTCTAAACATACATTGATCAGATGCTGTATTAAAATCATGCATAACCAAGCGAGTTATATTTACCCCTGTTATAGTAATGCGTTTGTCAATGCTGCATGCGTAAACTAATTATTAATTTGATTCCAGTCTACGTAATTTAACGTCGACTTATCAAGCGTATGTAGTTTTGCGTATTTGTCAAAACGTTTAATAATCTTCCGAGTATATATGATTATCTGTCTTATCCGATCGTCTGTCAGACGTTTATATAACATATTTTTGTCAAGCTTTGATGTCTGAGTACATCTGATAAATATCGGGTTTCATGTTATGGTTATGTTGTCGAAACAAGCGATATCATCTAATGTACGCTAAGACACTTGACAGAATTGAGGTCACATTCTTGATTAACACGCGAAACACTTACATCATCTGACATTCTTATTTGACGAGCAGTAATGAACGGAAAATCAAGTTCTCTAAACATCCACTGAAGGCAAGTGGAAACATTTTAAACAAACGAAAGTTCTATGTAATATGAAACAGAATAAAGAGTCTACATCTGAAATTTTTTCAGATATATTTTCCGTTTGACATTAAAGTAAACAGAAGTAGTTTTCATCAATCATTTTATCTACGACAGGAGACGCAAGCAAGTATGTAATTTGCTTTTAAAGAGCTCTTTTGAACACGTTTCTATATACGCACAAACTCTGTCCTTAACTTCAGGTTGGCTGTAAATCTCACTGACTCACATTTATTGTGAATCAATTCTTCACTCTGATATCGAGAATCTAAGCGATTTCCTACTATTTGAACTTATATAAATCAATAGAAGACTACTTAAAAAGCCGATTGTATCATGACTTGAGGCCGACCAATTCCGTCTGAGACCATTTCGTAACAATTACCCAATCTTATCGCTTTGATTGTTTGTCTACGTTCTTTTTATTATTGCCTTCTGCTGGAGATTGGCCCACTTTAAAGCCGCCAATATTTAAACAGCAAAGGCAGTGGAAGACGCGACAAAATTACGTTACAGAAAATTCTTGCCATTTCCTCTAAACAGAACCCTCGCCGTTATTTGAGTTGATTGTTGACTGTCGAGAGATATATGCTGGTAGAGAGCTGTATACACGGGTAAGCACAATTTCTTTCATTGAAGCCATACAATGAAATTTAATTTGAGATAATATGAATGTAATTTAATCCGACTAAACACAGAAACAAAATTTTCGATCAAATTTCTACAGCCCGATAATTATATCTAGAGCGGTTTGCATTTGTTCATACCTTAAGCATTTTTAAACAAGGGGTATTGTGCAGAAATCAGACAAAAAGAAATTGTAATCTACCAAATAAATTTTATGAAAACAAATGTATTACACACACACACACGCATATATATATATATATATATATATATATATATATATAGTTTAATGAATGAAGGCAGCAGATAATTAAGATGAATGTTTACAGTGTTTAACCATGGGCCGTTCTAAATATCGTAGATTGACTTCAATTTCGGGTGTAAATAAAGACAAAAATTATCTAACATTTAATATTTTTAATATGTAAGCCGAAATCGTTCCACCAGCATGAGAAAAAAGTCTAATGTTGGATAATTTTTGCCCTTTATTTTCAACTGAAATTAAAGCCAAATTACGATGTACAGAACGATTAATTATAAATATAAATCCCTGTTAGAGCGTTTGAAAAACGGTAAAATCAGTTTCTGTAAATGGCTTGAAGATACCGAAATTTTGAAACTTAAGTTGCAGAACTAACTCATTTTCAAATGAAAATAATTCACAAAATCTATTATATCCTTTGGCTGAACATTTTTAATACAATTGTGTACTGGTGTAATATAATTATGACAAAAGCTAAGAAATCAATATCTATCTATCTATCTATCTATCTATCTATCTATCTATCTACATATACATACATACATATATATATATATATATATACATATATGCATGTATGTATATATGTATGTGTGTGTGTGTGTGTGTGTGTGTGCAACTACATTTTGTTTAAAATATATACAACTATAATTTCGGCTAAGTTTTCCCAGGTTTGAATAGTTGGTATGAGCCTTATTTATGCCCACATACGAAAATCTGTGTAAATGAAATGATTCACACCAAAAGTTGTCTGAACAGAAAAAGTGCCATCTCACAGCTCTCAGTCTTCCATTTCATTGTTTTTTTTTCTGAATGCAGTTTTGATAGATATGATACGCATCAGTCGAGACTGCTAGCTTTCTATATCTGCGTATGCCGGTACTCCTGTTATCAATCACATTTATTTTGATTAACGAAACGATATAGAATACACATGCTATATCATCCAACAATTAACTAAACAAAACAAGGTAAAATTGCACATGCGCAAAACCGGATACAAAGGAATACAAATATTTTCGAAAAAACAAGAATAAGGCAAATTTCACATGTCAGTGTGAAAAGCAATATTCTGCATCCTGATTCACACCTAAAAATATGCCTACTGGAACCGGTGACATGAGAGAATCACTTTTTAAACAACGGTCTGTGACCGGATAAAAACAGTCAACATGGGAGCGGTTGGCGGAGTGACCTTGAGGCAATGTAGCAAAAAAACTTCAAGAAGCCGACACGGACGTAAGGGTGCGCCACAGATTCATTCAAACTTTTCTCCCAGTTTTTCTTTTCTTTATTTTTACTCAACGCCACAAAAGAAAACAACAGCAACAAGACACTCTAAGTATAATTTCTTTATTTGTTTCAACATTTTTTCTCACCCTGTCTCCAACCTATGGAAAAAGTGAAATGGACATAAGACTTGACATTCTGATACTACAAACAATGACCTCTAAAATTCTGTGGGACATTTTAACTGCTTACATATTTCCTTTAACAATTTTAAAAACAAAACTACATGCACTTTCTTGATGAACATTATTTTTTCACAAATGTGTTATAGTGTTCAGTTAACATAGTCTCATTTATATTTTTCTTCTTAGTATTTTTTTAATCGTATCACCCCGAGCAAGGCGTAATAGTGAAAAGATTGGAAAAGAGAAAGCCGGAATCCACATCCTAACCAGGGAACAAGGGATGAGCCTCTTCACCTGTTCAATAGACGTGGGTGGAGTGTGAACCGGGCGATAGTTTAGTCTATCTACTCCAATTGAAAAAAAAAAGTGAGAAAATTGGAAAAGAAAAAGCCGGAAACCACATCCTAAACAGAAAACAAGGGATTAGCCTCTTCAGCTGTTCAATAGATGTGGGTGGAGTGTGAACCGGGCGATAGTTTAGTCTATCTACTCCAATTGAAAAGAAAAGAAAAGAGTGAAATGATTGGAAAAGAGAAATCCGCAAACCACATCCAAAACTGGGAACAAGGGATGAGCCTCTTCAAGTGTTCAACAGACGCGGGGTGGAGTGTAAACCGGGCGATAGTTAGATCTATCTACTCCAATTTAAAAAAAAGTTAGAAGATTGGAAAAGAGAAAGACTATAATCCTCCTAAATATGAGAAAATGTCACATCATGAGTGAATGAGTGAGATATCTAGATGAATATATAGATTAAGAATGATAGAGGCAGACAAAGAAAGAGAAAAAGAAAGCGTCAGCTGAGTAATCCACGGCCTAAGTGTAAAGCGATAATATGAGAATTTTCAAGCCTTAAATAAATAACACTTAATAAAATAATTTCGTAATTTAATTTAATCTATATCGCGGACGACGCAAATCAAATGATTTGCTTTTCTTTCATCCTCATATATATCTCTCAACCCATAATTTGCAAAACCCTTGAGAAGAATTACAGGGGAAATCACCTGAAGTCTACATAAATCACATCTTTAATATCACACATCTCTCCTCTACTAAACACCTAACATTATTTAACAGTGGAAATGGAGTGTACAAATTTATTTAAAAAACAGAAAGATTCTCATACAAATTTCAGCCACTCACAATATTTGAAAGCTCGGAATGAACACACCTATTAAAACAACAACACAAATAAATTACTCAGAAATAGTAAAAACATGAGCAAGAAATAATAAAACCAGTGTAAAAACACCCGCCCGTCAAAAGATCTATATAAACGAACGCAATCGCTTGAGCCAATGAAGATTATGGATGTTTTTTTTTTTGTTTTTTTTACTTTGTTACATGTGCAATACAACAAAATGTAAGGGTGCCGTAAAAATTTGATATAAAAAAAATAATAAATCTTCTTTGTTGTGAAATATAATGACATAGGTTTAAATATATAGATGCTGCCAAAATGCACAATTAATGCATGAAATTTCGAGACCCGCTTTAAATGTAGGATGATATATATATATATATATATATATATATATATATATATATATATATATATATATATTAAAATGACTTTGTCTGTCGTACATTTAAGTAAGAATGTCCTTGTCTTCTTCTAGGGAGTTAATGGATAGGGTCAACTTTTATAGGTAAAAATAAGTTGTAGCTTCTTTCGCACACATAAACTTATACACTTTTCATATTTAACGTAATTTCACCGACTAGCAAACCCACACATTCATACAATTTAACACGTAAAAATTTGTCATACATATATTTAAATATTGCTCGTTGTTTTACGGCACGTGACTCGCGTATTAATTTTCGCACATAGATGTCAAGGGTAAGCCTAGCTATACATACATACACTTGTAATATATTGCAGGCATATATAATGGAAAATCATTGCCTATTGTTTTAATACACGTGACACACGTGAAACCACTAAGAATCAATCCAAAATCACAAAATACCAGTGTACAGTCTCTTTAAAATTTTCTTTTCAATTTTACCTCGGTCTCTGAAGAAAGTTTAATAAAAGTCACATTGAAATACGTATTCTACTTTGTTCTTTACATTATTCTGTCATTTTGTCAGATTCTGATTCATATATTATCTGGACATGGAAACCATTTGAAAGTGAGAGAAGCTACATTGCATTTTTACCTACAAAAAATTTTTCACTGTAAAACGGTCAGTCCGGTCACGAAAACCAATGAGGATGCGGTCCGGAACCTGAGTCAAGGTTTATGCTGTCGTTACAGCACTAGTTATAACGATGCTCTCGGGTCGCTAATGGTGATGTTCTCATCATAGTAGCTGGTCTCCGAGTCGTCTCTTACAACGGTATTCCTCCTTGCCCACGCTGTGAATTTTGATCTCAAGGAACCCACGTTGAAACCCCGGTAGCCGTTTCTCTACTACTTCAAACCAGACCGGACACACGTGCACACTTATATTGATAAAAACTAAATAAATTCGATGATGCATGGATATGTTGCTGAAAAGTCTTTATATATATATAAAACAGCAAACAGAAATGGAATATAACGGTCGTAGAAATCCTATTCTAAACAAGGAGGGAAAGTTTTTGTTTGAGAGTAATGTTTGTTCACTTCAATCGGGTGATTTGAAGTTTTTCTTCAAGTTTTGACGGTTCACAACTAATTCTTATCATGGCCTTTCGCCGAAGCCTTACGGAAACATCTAACGTTGGGTCTTTGTGACGGCGGTGGTAATTCGTCTAGTCCCTTTAGCTCGGCGTGGCGACAACAACTTTCTTCATGTTTAACTTATTCACGGCTCTTTCTGTTTCTTTACATCTTTAGCCAGGACTCTATTCAAGGCGCCTTATTCAACTTTAACTCTTTTAAGTTCGCCGGCAGAGTTCTCTACATGTTTTACATCTTCAAGCAGGGGCTCTATAGGAAGCGACCAATCCTTTCGGTCGTGACTCCTGGTTAGAAACACTTTTCCCTCGGTCGTTATATCTCGACGAGTCCCAAGGCTCATCTCAAATTTCAAATGATTTTGGTCTTCTCAGCTCTGGTAATTATGCGCGTCCCAAATTCTCTTAATGGAGACCTGATGGACACGGTGTGCCCATGCAAATCAAATGTTTAACTAATGAGATTACTCCCAGCTCGTGTCAGGAGGCGGAGTGATTTTATTCCCTTGGTTTAACCAATGAAATAACACTATTTCTATTGACGTAATTTATTTTCCTCTTCCCGATTACATCATTTTTTAAGTTTTCAAATTTACAAATCCTATCCTAGTGAAATTTATAAGTCACTTTACTTCCATAGACAGAATTAACATTTGTGAACTTATCAAAAAATTTGTGACAAGCCTGAAAATATATTCCAGCTAAAGTCCATTTCTCGATTTCACCAGTTGAAAAAACATCCGCCCTATATCACACAATGGCCGACAATGATGACCTCGCTTGGCCCACCGCCCCCAGCTGCAAAAACATATTTTCCCTTCTATTCGCTTCTTAACAATATTTTCAAATTGTACAAATTCTGTAATAAACAACCTGTTTTTAAGTTAACTCAGATTGCATTTGAAAATAATCTGCAGAATTAATAATACCACTAGTAATATTTTCTTTCTCTCCGTCGTACTAATTTTAGGATTACATTTTTTTCTTCACATGAATTATTATAGTATTAAATATTTTTCTCCACATTCAATATTATATTATATTTTCCATTATACCAAACTAGTTTTGCAGTATCTCCCTATAAAATTCGGAATTGACTACTTAATTCCATTTCTGAAAATGTCTTTTTAAGAAGCAATTTAAAGAAATATATATTATAAAATTATCTCTCACAATTCATCAAGATACTCACACGCACACATACACTCACACACACACACTATATATATATATATATATATATATATGTGTGTTTATATATATACTCTCAACTATTGGGCGTGCATAATGATAATATACACGCTAAAAAGTATGCCTCCTTATACCGAGCGCCAATAGCTCAGAGGTAGAATCGCCGACTGACGCTTGCTCGGGTATAGAAACATGGGTTAAAAAGCAATCGGAATCTAACCGTACTGATGAGCTGTGATACTTCGAAACAGATCTGTCTGCGGATGACTAAATATATAAAAAGAAAATAGATTCAGAAGTGGATACGGGATACATCGATGTCATCTTTTTCCGAAAAAAATCTGTAACAAAAGGAAATGCAGCTGCCGTAATAGATAGTGACAAGAAATAGAGAATCCAAGAACCCTGTTTGAAGTCATGTAATGTTTATAACAATCACTTGTAATCAATTACACCTGAGAAAATTTCGAATTAAGTTTTTATCCACCCAGATATGGGTTAAATAAAAGTACGGCTTTGATTCTCTATCTTTGATTGGCAATAAATTTTTGATATTGAACACTCCTAATTCCAAAGCATGAACAATATACCATGCTGCCAACATTTTATCAATGGCTATGTGATGAATCTCTCCAAAAAAGAATAATTAAAATATCATTGCAAAATTATCGGAGTTTAAATTGGCAAATGATTAAATATGCTATATATGTAGGTTATTTGGAGTAAACCATCATATATAGTGATCACTATAAAAATCGCGAGGAAAATACATAAACACACTAGCAACAACATTTTGATGAATGTTACGTTCTTCTTCAGCAATTACATTCTGCGAGTTCTCGTTGTTAATCGTTTATGATTTTGCAAGGCTCTAGATATACTTGACAATCCAGGAGTATACCTAGTGTAACGATTGTTGTGTGAGAAACGAGATTGGAATTGTGTTCATATTTGCACAAACTTAGAAAATAATATATCTATTTCTCCCAAAATGTAAACTTCGGAAGCTCTAACAAATACACCTAGGACATTGCACCCAGTATACAAAACCAAGCTTAGCATCTCCACTTTTATTTAACACATTACATTACATAGAGCTCTATGAATACATCCCTATAGTCAACGCTGTTTTTTACAGGTTCCATATACCTAAATTTTCCAAATGACAACTCATTTGTCTGATATATTTTCAAAAGTGAAGAGGTGTGTTGATAATAGATGGTGTTTACTATCTTGTAATTCTTACTGAATTGGATGCTTAACCCTCTAGGGCCATTCGTATCATATTTGATACAGTATGAAAACAAGCCTTGAAAGAAATATTTTCCTGAAAAATTTTTGAAGAGAAATATTTTATAAATTTCAAATGAAAGCAGTACTGACTGCTCAGTCAATGAATACCAAATGTTTCCTTATAGGGAAATACCAAATGTTTCCTTATAGGGAAATACTGTATCAAACATGATACGAATGGCCCTAGAGGGTTAAAATATCTGCGCAAAATATCCTGCTTGAAAGTCTTGTCCAATTCTTATTGAAGGAATTTTTCATCATAGACTTAAAAATATACTGGGGGTACATGTCACTTCTCAAAGCACCCGAGGAAAAAATTTAATGATAAATCTGAGTTATAACTTATGATTCGAGAATATGTCTATGTCTGATAGGTAAATTTCACACATTTTGTTTCGCGAGTATAGTGGCTTTACGAAAATGATCGCATGTTTGTTGTAATAATAAAAGCCCGGAAGACATAATGGTAGAATCCTCGTGCTAATAATTAAAAGCCCAGAAGATACAAGAATAGAATATTCGTGATAATAATAAAAAGCCCGTAAGACACACTGGTAGAATACTTGTGCTAATAATTAAAAGCCCAGAAGATACAAGAATAGAATATTCGTGATAATAATAAAAAGCCCGTAAGACACACTGGTAGAATCCTCGTGCTAATAATAAAAAGCCCAGAAGATACAAGAATAGAATATTCGTGATAATAATAAAAAGCCCGTAAGACACAATGGTAGAATACTTGTGCTAATAATAAAATAAAACCGGAAAACAAAATGGTCAAATTTACTTGATAATAATAAAAGAAACGGAAGACACAATGGTCGAATGTTCTTGCAAATAGTATAAAACCAAAGATAAAACGATCGAATATTTGTGATAATAACAAAAAAACCCGGAAGAGACAATGTTAGAATACTCGTGCTAATAATAAAAAAAACCCGGAAGATACAACAGCCGAATTTTCATGTTAATAATAAAAAGTCCGGAAGTCACAATGGTCGAATATTCCTGTTAGAAATAAAAAGCCCAAAATATACAACGATCGAATGTTCTTGATAATAATAAAAAGCCCAAAGATATAATGATCGAATATTTGTTATAATAATAAAAAGCCCAGAAGATACAATGGTCGAATGCTCTTGCTAATAATAAAAGCCCACAGGACACAATGGTAGAATACTCCTGCTAAAAATACAAAACGCGGAAGATACAACGGTCGAATGATCGTGCTAATAATAAAAAAAAAAAAGAAAATTACAACGTTCGAATATTCGTGATAATAATAAAATCCAGGAAGAGGCAATGGTCGAATGTGCTTGCAAATAATAAAAAGCTCAAAGATAAAACAATTGGATTAGTGTGATAATAACAAAAAGCCCGAAAGACACAAATGGCAGAATACTCGTGCTAATAATAAAAAAACCGGAAGATACAAGAGTCGAATAACCGTGCTAATAATAAAAAGCCCGGAAGTTACAATGGTCGAATGCTCTTGGTAATAATAAAAATCCCAGTAGATACAACGGTCGAATGTTCGTGATAATAATAAAAAGCCCAGAAGTGACAATGGTCGAATGTTCTTGCTGATAATAAAAAGCCCAAAGATACAACGATGTAATGAAAAACCCAGAAGATGCAACGGTCGAATGTTCGTGCTAATAATAAAAAAGCCCGGAAGTCACAATGGACGAACGTTCTTGCTAATAATAAAAATCACATAAGATACAAGGATCGATTGTTCATGATAATAATAAAAAGGCCAGAAGACATAATGGTAGAATACTCGTGCTAATAATAAAAAAAACCCGGAAAATACAACATTCGAAGGATCGTGCTAATAATAAAAAACCCAGACGATGCAATGATTGAACATTCATGATAATAATAAAAAACCCGGAAACACTTTGGTCGAATGTTCTTGCTAATAATAAAAAGCCCAATGATACAGCGATCGAATATTTTTGATAATAATAAAAAGCCCGGAAGCCACAATGGCAGAATACTTATGCTAATAATAAAATAAACTCGGAAGATACAACAATCATATGTTCGTGCCAATAATATAAAGCCCGGAAGACACAATTTTCGAATACTAGTGCTAATGATAAAAATCCCGGAGGTTACAACGGTCGAATGTTCGTGCTAATAAAAAAAAACAAAAAAACCGGAAAATGATCGAATGTTCGTAAATCCTAGAAGATAAAACGGTCGAATGTTTGTGATAAAAAGCCCGAAAAAACAATGTTCGAATGTTCGTTTTAATAATAAAGAAAAGCAAGGAATACACAATGGACTAACTTTCGTAGCATTATTAAAAAGCCGGGAAATCACAGCAGTCGTGTTAATAATCTAAAAACCTCGGAAGACACAATGGTCTAATATTGGTGCTAATAATAAAAAGACCTTTCGATACAACGGTAGAATGTACGTCTTCTCTCGTGGAACTCGCTCCCGTATTCTTGCTTTCCTGACGGCTACAACCTCCAGAAATTTAAATGCAAAGTCAATACTCATCTACTAACCACTGGACTCTATCTCTCTCCCCACCCCCGTATAACCTTCCCTTTCTCTCCAGCTATATCTGTCATCGCACCTGCTTTCTCAACTTTCTATTGTTCCTTTCTAACTAGTTTGTACTCGTCACTCTTTTCTAATTAATCTTTTTTACATTTATGTAGCCCCCTGCATATCAGTGGCGTTTCCGCCTTGCTAGGGGTGAAATGATTAAAAAAATAAAAATAAAAAAAATGATCTTTAAGATGCAATTGTTCATGCAAATAATAAAAAGCACGGAAAACACAACCTACATGCTAATAACAAAAATCCTAAAAACACAACGGACGAATATTCGTGCAAATCATAAAATGAATAATTTAGTTCACACTTAAATAATGTAGATAAAATAGTTATATATTTGAACGATCCGATTATTTCTTCTCAGTTACCCGGTAAAATCGTATTATTATAGCAATCGGTTATTTCTATCACTATTTGAACGGTTGCCACGATTTCGGATCGAACATGATCTATTTTAACATGAGGTTCGTAAAATCGAAATAGACAAAAATAGCAATTTTATTTCTTTCACACATTTCATTTTTCTGCCTTTTTTTCACATTGATATGTTCGCCAAAATGATTATGTTAAGCAATTATGTAGGTTTCGATTTTTTCCACGCATAAAATTACATCGTTGTGACATATTTTGATTCAACTGAAAAGTAATATTTTATTCTCTGTTGTATTCAATTAAAACCGCTAATGTTATTTGAAAAAACACTGTGCGTTAGAGTCAATAGTAGTGTTGTCTCGGATTCTACTTTGAATTATATAAGTAATTTTAGCTACACTGGAATTAAATTTAATTTGTTACTCCCTAGCTTGTAAAAAAACAAAGATTTCAGATTCATTCCTGCTTTTATTATACTTTTCATTTAAGTAACATTATTCAAATATTTTGAAAGAATTGCATGTTTACCTATTTCTACAAAATAATTACATTTATCTAGATTTTTATCAGGAAATCTATCAAAGGTAGCTAAAAATCGATTCAAGTAAACATCATTGTGGTAAGGTCCCATACAATTTACCCTGAGTTTAATAAAAAGTAAAACTCTTTAAAAATAATGATATTTTATTAGAATAGCAAAATATTCTCTATGATAAATTTCTTTTAGAATTATATACAGTAGCGGCCATAATATAAGGAACATACAACAAAGGTATAAATATATGTATTACTTAAAAAGTAATGCATGATTAGCAATGAAGTTTTACCGAATAACGATTAGGGTGTAAAGTATAACTATACAAAGTTACAAAAATTTACCTAATAGATTATTTTTAAATAAGATTTAAATGGAACAAAGTAAATTTATGTCTTTGTTATTTCCTTTCTTTATAATATAGCCGCTGCTCTATATTCACGAAAAAAAGGAACCTTTCTAAATAATGTTTCCAAGTAATGGTACATCAAATAATCATTAATCTGATGAGTAGATTTTGAAATATCTACTGTTATAGGCATTCTAGAAAATTGTTACAAAACTCATAATTAGTTGGTTTTATTATCAGTTATAATTATTTAATAAAGATCGGTAACAGAATTTGAAAATTACACACTGAAGTTTCATATCCCCAATACCTACATCAGTATATCTGCTAACAAATTCCATTACTCATCTTATTGCACTATACAGCAGGATATTCTACAATGACTCTCGCTAAATCTGAAAAACACAAAAACCCAATATTGAAACCATAGCCTCAATTGATGTCAAAAACATATTTACCAATGTTCCTGATGAATACATTTTGGATATAATTGTGGTGAATATGTACAACAATTTATATCATCCACAAATCAATTGACCGAATATACTAAGAAAACTACATTTCGCTTGTACTACTGATTGTACGAATGGGAATCGCTAGAGACTGTACCATATTGCGGTTTCAGGCCGAAGGCTGCCGAGTCATCCGACAGTTGCTGAGGTATATCGTCGAAATAGTGAAACAGTATCAGTAGCATCACAAACCGTATATTGAGGAAGAACGATATCCGCCCATAAGGCCTGAACATGAATTCAGGTAACGAATCAGGTATAAGCAAATATTATAAATTTTGCAGATGTCTTTAGGATGTGCGTTGTGGTGCATTGGATATCGGCTCGGAACGAAAAATTGGGGAGCCGAGTTCGAATTCCAGCCGAATTCATTGCATTCACTTACGCGCAAATACCCTTGGGAAAGGTATTAATCCGTCTATTCCTTCCAGTTATGGGTTAAATAACAGGACAGATTGGGTTCTATAGCCTTGGTCGGCAACCAGTCTACCGCAGAAAGCAATGGCAAACTACTGCGGGATAATCTTCTGCCCAGCCAGTCATGTCACTTTCGAGACATGATCGCCCAAACGTGTATCAGGTATGGCACTTAACTGACTGACTTATTGTATAAACTGCGATACGTTGTTTGCAACTTCTGCCTATATTATGGATGAAGACTCATTTGGAACAGATGTAATAACAAATTTACATAATGAACATTTCCTATGTTACAAAACAGGCTAGGCACCAGCATCTCTTCAGGATTAATGTGCCAGTTAGGATAGTAGTTTGCTATCAGGCGGTTCTATATGTTCACTTGGAAAGTCTTAGAGGATCTGTATTCAAGGGCCTAATTTCGAACAGACATCAATATATGCAAGGGTATCTACCTCTGCTAATACGAGGACACCTGTGGTTGACGCGTGACGGAGCACCAGCATATTTTAGTAAATTTTTCGCGGAGGACTGGCATGAAGATTTATAGGTGTGTGGAGCACTAAGCTCTATTTCCTGCACGTCCTCAATTCTTCAGGTTTTTACTTCTGGGGACATCTAAAAAAATGATTTGTGGAGCAGATATTTATCATACAGAGACATTTCATCAAACTGACATGTGTCGCTGCGAAATCATATGATAAGATGCAGAAATATTTGCAATATCTCGCTAGTCAATGATTCAACAAGGGCATTCGTATGTATAAGAAGCATAGAACATTTTTAACATGTATTATGGTTTCACATTTTGAAGTAAAACGATGGGCATTTGTACACATGTTTATATGGATACTCTTTCGTGTTTTAGTGTAAAGAACCCTGTTCACAAATTTACATATATTTTTGAGACATCCTATGTTTATATCTCAGTGCGTTTGTAAATCTTTTCTTTTTGCGAATATATGTACTTATATATATATATATATATATATATATATATATATATATATATATATATATGCATTTCATATGTGTTTTACATATGTATTTTTCTAAATAAATATAAGATATTTTAATAAAGTTAAACATTTATAGCTCTCAGATCATCCGTATTCATGTGTCGAAGTAAATGATTAATTAAATACATTGGCAATCAAATATTTGAATATTTCTACTTTTAATCATGTAGATTCAAATAAATTTTCACCCAACAAAATACAGAAGAAAAAATTTTCGGACACTAAATACTTTTATTACATGGACGTAATAGATTAGAGTAAATGTAAGCTATGATGATATATGTTTAGAATAAAGACCGGTTGATGCATTAATTGTTCACCGTAATGGTATGCCTAAGTAAAGGTTCCTTATAATCTTGGAATTCGTATGAAGTAAAGAATCTTTTTCGTTCCCTACAAGGCATGGAGTCTCATAACTGTAAATTTTGTATTGGTGAAATTAAAGAATGTAGCTCATTAAAAAGTGTAAAACACGAGAAAATAATTTTCACAAATTTCGTCTCTGAGAAAAGGGTTTTAGTGTTGAAAAATTTTCATAACCCACAATTAGGCATAAAATATTTAATCACTCTAAATCTTGCAAATAGACGATTGGGTAGCTATAGAAAAGGACAGAAATACAACAATATTTTTGGTGATGAATCTTTCAAAATAGATCATGGAGAAGAAAATTTAGCTCTTCATCAGGGTGCTAAATTAAAACTGACGCCTGCATCTCATGCCCCTGCTGTTTACCAGCTGCAGCGGCTTCTATATTATTTTAGACAAACTGCACGGCGCTCAACCCTATGTCATCCATCCAATCCCACCTCCCACCTGGTTGCAGAAGCATCTTTGGACAAGTAAAGATAGAGGCTAACACTCGCTATAGAATCTGGTAGAGCTCTCTTGGCCAGGGGTTTTCGGTCCCCGACGGTGGACTCGTGACTGGGTTGTCACGTCGAGTGAACTAGTGCAGGATCGCCTGGCATTCTATACCATGATCATGAATCCGCGTCAGAGAAGGCGGCTAAACCTGCCCAGAGTGAGTACTGCAACAAATATAAGTACCCGTAAGTAAATTAACGGACACCTTTTCCAGCAGAGAGATATATTGATAAATCAACACTGTGTTAATATATGTTGAAATATCTTTAGCATCTAGCCAAGCTGTGATAAATATCTCCAATGATTTCGAGCTGTCAGAGACATTAGCCTTTTAACACCAATTCTTGAGAAAGTATTGATTTCTGAAAGGTGATGGAATATCCTCAGCGATAATTCTGTTTGGTGCCTTAGTAAGAAATGTAAAATATTTAATGAGACAGAGGTGGCATGGTTTTTCCTTATGATTATCGACTAAGTTGGGGAACCGTAGCAAATAACTTGCCCTGGAGCAAGTAGATATGTCGGTGTATGCTAATTCTCTAATCATGATTCCACCAAAGGAAAAATATTTCTGACATCTCAGCATATTCAATCAAAGTGTAATTATCTATATAAATTTTAAAAAGAACAGCGTGTAACGGTAATGTAAGTATATATCTTGTGTTATGTCTAATACATTAAATATATACTAATAATTTATTGATACAAAAAAAATGTGGATATAATGTAATCCTAATTTGTTATTGTCATCACACCAATTTTGCTATTGTAATTAACAATTCAACAAAAGCGTTCTAGATTTTTTACGTTTTCTCTTCTTCACAGTCTCTTAAAAGTATCTGATATAAGATGATTATATATATATATATATATATATATATATATATATATATATATATACATATATTTCGCAGAGTTTGCTTGACTTTTCCACATCACATGAAATTCATTAATTCGAAGCGAATTAGCCTTGTAATATCAGAATGTCGACAACATTGCATAAAGAAATGACTCAGTGTTTAAATTCTTCATTTCAAGTGAATTTTCGTTCATTATTAACTTTTCAATTTTAAAACTTAGCATTAATTTATACATTAATCTTTTGTAATGCATGTATTGTAATGCATGTATTGCATTATATTATTTGTAATGCATGTATTGCATTATAACAAAATAGATTTAGTCTGATTTTCAGAATAGTTTATCAAATTGACAAGGTGAAGTGTAGAACATACTTGACCATATTCAGGACTGAAGATCCATAACACTGAATACCTAATTGTGATTGCATCTCTTACACCGACGAGTTAGAAATCTTCATCTGGGTTATATATAAGCAAGTGATCTAAAAGATATTATAAGCAATAGAAAAGAAATATTAAGAAGGCGTATGGGAAAAAGTCTTCATGGCTATACAACCGATTAGCCTGAAAAAAAAAAGTCGAGAGTTATTCGTTTTCCTGTATCAGCAAATAGCGTTTATCTGAAATGTGAGAACATTAAATATTTGGGCTTCCCAATTAAAACAACCCCAAAAATAATAAATAATTACACACATAAATAAAGTTCGCGTAAAAAATAGTTGTGTAAATTACGAAAAAATTCAAATAATACTGACATCTCATTTTAGTATATTTATTAAACAAAATTACAAAAAAATATTTATATACTAAAATACTAAATAGTAAATTTATTCAATCAATGAACTGTTGGTTTCAACCATGATATCTAGAAGATTTTGTAATCTCTTACAACTTTTATGGATAATCTCTCTGTTTAAGTTCTTGCGTTTGGATCATCTTTTTGTTGTCACAAGCAGTTTTGCTTGTTTGTCTCTCAAAGCTCCCCGAAATAATAATACAGATGTTTGCAGACTGAAGACATACGTAGCTAGATGCAATTGGGGTTGTGATTGCAACAATTGTTTAAAATCCACCAATGGATCCCTTGTACTTTTAGTACTTAGTACTATTTTTATGGACATCCATTGTTACTAATTTTAATCAAATGCCATATGAATGGCATAAGAACTCAACCCCGTAAATCTACTGATAACATAATCATTTATACCTGCCGTAATAGTAAGCCTCTGCAGTGTGACAAGTGCAAATTTGCAAATAAGTTAGTTTCTGTAATTAAGTGTGACAAGGAATATCTCGTTATGCTTAAAACTCGAAAACAATACTGCACTCTGTTAATAGTTTGAGCGAGATATTTTGCCCTACCATCAGCACGCGTGGCGCTGGTCTCCGGAGAGCGGCTCGTTTAGCCTTAGCGTGCTCACATATTCCACTAAGAAATTATACCGAAAAGAATGCTATGTTTTGCTCCTAGGAAGGGCGTTTCTCTGTGCCTTGCTAAAATTCTTACAGGAATCTACCTTGCATAAATACATATCTCTGGTTTGTTCTTACTTAGAATATTGCCTCTACATATATCTTGGTACTTTTGCATTAAGGATTCTTGCTGAAAACCTAAAACGAATCTGTTAGATTATTAGTAACGACGTGGTATCACTATTTCAGTAATTTCTCCACCGTCTTAATGTAGCTTCGCTATGCCTTTTTGGTTAATACTCTGATAGTAAAAGCTATGATCATCTTTCCTATATTATGAGACGATTCATCACTAGAGTGACGATAAGTCCACATAATTTTGCAAAGTAAATGGCTTTATATAATCTTAGAGACTAAATCGAGACTAAAATCTTTTTATTCTTGCATTTATTTTAGAAATTTCTTCCAAATTATTGCTTGAGAGTCAAATTTGATCTTAAAACCTATAAATGCAATATCAATCGTTAATTTCAAGTCATTTACTAGAATAACTTTGCTCGATAGGAATTCCATTGATTTTTTTATAGACAGTGCTGCCATGGTGAAACATATTTAAGAAATATAAGCCAACATGACTTTTTCTCCATATCACCTAGTTAGGAGAACCCAGTCATTGCTGCCAGACATTTTCTGCAACCACATCAGGCCTTATATCTGGACACCTTTGTTTTCAGAATAAAACACCCTGGATCATTAAGTATGCAGAGGATATGAGTGACAGACCAGCAAAACTATTTGTTACACCAATGATGAACATACTTCAAGATTAAAGTATTGTTTACTAACTTAAACAAGGAGACAATCTGTGATGTAATCTGAAGTCATCTGTAGCCTGAGACTGAAGACAATGGTAATCTTATTAATTAAATCTATTTTTTAAAATTCCCAGATAATTTTGTGAAATTATATAACATATATTTGTTAAAATGAGATGTTAGTACTACTTTCACTTATGTGTAATTTAGACAGCAATTTATATTAGCCATCCTGTATATATTATATATAACGTTCGGTTACTCATTTTCCGTATTATATAATCTGAAGTAATTTCTGAAAGAACAAAAACGCCACAAAAGATGTTTATATTTTTCCATTCAATTAACAAAAAAAGTTTGATATATAGCGTCTACATATTAGAACATCATATCTATCTATCTATCTATCTATCTATCTATCTATCTATCTATCTATCTATCTATCTATCACCACTCTTCCAGGAATCGAAAAATATGAATTGAATAACTTTGTCATTTTATCTGTCAATGAAGCGACAATATGTGTGCATGCATATTTTTGTTGATTGAAATTTTCAACGCTTGGTTGATGAAGTTCGTCTACACCCAGGAAACTATTTTTCAGTACATTCTTCTGGATTTTGATATTAGTAAACGTGGCAGCACGAGTAATTGTAATTTTGGTCTACAAGCAGATTTGTAGAAGTTCCCTTCAGAAAAAATCGAGAAACTATTTCACACTCTATGCATGTCAGAGTCCAAAGATATAAATAACATTTTATACGTGGGAATCCATGCTCGACTTTTTCTGACCGAACGGAACATGTACTGTGAGGCCATCATTGTAAATTGAAGCAAATGTCTCAGAAGTGCCAACTTCATGTTGTGCGTTCGGAGTCATAATGTTTTCTTGTAACATATCTGTTCTTCCTATATTTTTTAATTTTCATTAATGATGGGATTTTTTTATATGATTTTGTATGCATTTTCACATTATATTTTTACTAAAAGCATCAATTATATCTTGTTAATAACTGGAGAGTTGGAAATAAAAATTTGATTTACACTAATATTTAACCTTTGGTAGTGAGAGGGCTGAGAAGTATTTCTATAAATACCTTGTCATGCATGACGAGAAAATTGTATTGAAAATTATGTTTGAACCTGGTATATTCAGAATAGAGATATATCAACCACCGTATTAGGATGCTAATGTACTACTAGAGCGATTTCGTTTAATATTAATGATAGAGGAGAGCGTCGTGATAATGACCTGTGCCATCCTCTGAGAAATGATTTGCATGATGCACTGTTCTGGTTTTGGCAAACATCAAATACTTATCTATACACATGTATAAATCTGATTTTATTTCTTGTTCTCTTTTTATTCTCTCTTTGTCTCCCTGTCTGTATATATATATATATATATATATATATATATATATATGACATACAGCTCTAATAATAAGAACAATCTGGCAAAGAAGGAATATTAAACAATTATTAAGCTAACATTATTCACAGGTCTTAAAGATTCATCAAAGTAGAATATATATAAAAAACGAAGAAATATTTGTTATCCAAAACTCAGTATCTGATGAAGCATTAATAAAAGTGAACCACGTCTGATTGATAAGCACTTCCTACTTTCTCTTTAACCTATATATATATATATATATATATATGTGTTTATATATATATATATATATATATATATATATATATAAATGATTTGTTTCAACATTATTTTTTATCAACTCGTATTTTAGAAGATATTCTGTTCTTAATTAAACTTTATTATATATTTATATCTAATGGCTTGATTATTTACGATAATATATATATATATATATATATATATATATATATATATATAAACGCAGTGTAACGGTACTGTATGCAACCCTCTTTGTCACGGACCATCTACTATTAATGATCGTTTTTCTATGCAGGAATAATTTTAATTGACGCCCCAGTGAGGGAGCACCTCCAGAAAGCCCCAAGCGTCCAGCGACTAACTACGACGAGTAACATCCCTAATCAAACAACTGCATTAAAAATCATTTTTGATCGTACACTCACAATTTCAAAACTAAGGAAAATTAAATTCGTAATCTATTTTTTTTTTTGTTTTGCTTTATCTAATCCCGGAACGCATCCTCATTGTTTTGTTGTTGTTGTAGTGTGGTATCACACTGCTATTATTTGTTGTAATTTACATTGCTTGATTTCTTTAACGGTCAAACGACGTCTGATATTTGTACAATATATATAGCATTTGACGAGCTCAAGAGATTGGTCACTGTCACTCGACTTACTTGGATAAATTCAGGAATGGGGGTGTCAGATCTATATGTCCCATTCTCAATGTCTATTTTTTCATTTCTTTTTTGTATCTATCTACTCTATTTCTATGTGCGTATATCTATGTTACTCGTGTTTTCTACCTTGATCGATTTGAGTTTTTCTGTGTGATTTGTTCATTTTTTTTCTATGTATTAGCTCTATTCTCTGTCAGACAATCTTAAAAAATTGTAACCGCGAAATTTTCCAACCTATACATTTTTTTTAATCATTTCATCCCAATCAAGGCATTCCACTGCCACTATTGCGCTTGGGGTTACATAGGGGGAAGTAAATAGGAAAAGCGGTTATATATAGGAAATGTCAGAAGGGGGGTGATAGATAGTTGGGTGGGTGGGAAGAGTGTCTGAAAGAATGGAAGTTAGTGTGTTTGAAAGAATGGAAGTTAGTGTGTTAGGAGATGTCTATTGACCTTTTAAACATTTAAACTCCTGGAGATTGTAGCCGTCGGGGAAGCAGTCATGTGGAAGAGAATTCCACAGTCAGGAAGCGCGAGAAAAGAAATAGTTGAAGTAGAAGTTGCTGTTGTATTTTATCGGTTTCACTGTAAAAGGGTGGGATCTAGTTGCTAATCTAGTATCTCGTGCAAATTCGAACCTAGGGTGCACCAGTGATCTATGTTCATCGGAGCAGAAGCCGTGAAAGTATTTATAGAAGAGACATAGGGAAGCCACGTCACGCCGGTGAAAGAGAGACTGCAGGCGGTCTGCTAAGTCGGTATCGATCACATTACAGATCCTCCGCTGTACCTTGTCTAGAAGCCCAAGGAGAATAGCAGGAGCACCCGACCAGATATGGCAACAGTATTCAATGCACGGGCGGATGGTAGATTTATAAATGTGCAGGATAGATTCAGACGGAAAAAACCTCCGGGCCCTGCACAGAGAACCGACTTTCATAGCAGCGGATTTAGCAAAGGATTCGATATAGTCATTCCACTTGAGGTCCGCTGAGAATGTGAGACCAAGGAGGCATAGTGATTTACTCTCTGGGAGGCAAGCCTGGTCTATGGTAATAGGAGGTAGGTGCGAGTGTCTATGATGATTAATTGATAGTAGCTTCGTTTTAGAAGCATTAAAATTTACGAGTCATTTCTTACCCCAGTCCACTACAGTTTGTAGGTCCTTTCCAAGCTCGGCTGCAAGGTTAGCTTTGTCGCCCGCACCAGATTTTTGGTCGAGGTGAGAACAAACTGTGGTGTCATCGGCGTACATACCTACTTGGGATCTTATGGTATCAGGGAGATCATTAATGTAGATCAAAAGAGCGTAGGACCTAGGATAGGTTCTGCGAGGCAAGTCCGTTTAATACCACTTTCAATGTACGGTTAGATAGGAATGACTGGATTGGTTTAAACAATTGTCCAGCTATACCATAGCTCCGCAGTTTGCAGAGAAGGCCAGCATGCCAAACTCTGTCGAACGCTTTAGAGACATCCAAGGCAACGGTTTGGGCTTCACCATTCCTATCGAGTGCCAGATATATGTACTCGGTGATGGTCGTTAGCATATCAGCAGTAGACCTGGTGAAGCGGAAGCCATTCTTTTTGTCTGAGAGGAGTTCGTGGTCCGTTAGATGCTGAACGACCTCGGCGTTGATAATGGCTTCGAACACTTTGCCGAAGATCGGAAGAAGGCTGATATATCCGTAATTTGCGGGGTCCGAGGGTTCTCCAGTTTTTTTAAATATAGGAAATACAGAGGAAGATTTCCAACAGGCAGGAAAGCAGGAAGCAGATAGGCAGGAGTTGTAGACCTTAGAAAGTACAGAGGAAAGTTCGGGGGCACATTTCTTTAAGACTAAAATTCGTTAGTAGTAGTCAGTCAATCAGTCAAGTGCCATGAGTGAAGAACGCTTGGGCGAACATGTCTCGAAAGAGACATGACTGACTGAGCAAGGAAGTAAACCACACTAGGTTATCATTACATTCTGCGGTAGATTGGTTGCCAACGCAATAGAACCCAATCTGTCCTATTATTTAGCCCATAACTGGACGGAAGATAAGGATTAATACATTTCCCAAGTGTCTTTTGTCGTAAACAAATGGAAATAATTCAACTGGAATTCGGACTCGGGTCCTCGATTTCCCATTCCGAGAAAGATATCCACTGCACCAGAACGCACATTCACGTTGTTTTCCACTTTGTTTACTGCGGCGGGGCGACGTCGTAATCAGGATCATTGTCAGCCA
>JBBBDQ010000821.1:3202500-3212500 GCA_037127315.1 Ascarosepion bandense
AAGATAGAAATATGCAATATTTCTGTGACAGGATACAAATAGGACTGACATAAAAATATCAGGGCCAATAGAAATGTTGTCGAAAGCAAAAAGTATAAACAGAACAGAAAGAAGTGTGTGGTGATACTTGCACTCTCAAGACCAGAAAGAAAATGACCAAAACTGGTCGGTGCGCAGCCGGCTCCACGCAGAGTTTCCGGCAGAAAGAGAAAAATAAATTAAATATCAAATTCCAGTTTGCGAGCCTACGCGAATTTATTTATCGGACATTAGGAAGCCCAGAATCAAATACGAGTGTGAATTACCAAATGGTCTGCCGGGATCCACAAAGATTATATAAAAGGCCGATGCAGAAAGCATAGCAACGAGACAGACACGAGGCAGACAGAGATACCGACAGACTCGAGAAAGCACTAACGTAATTAGCACTTCCTTTGACTAAGTCAAGGGATTTACTAAACTCGCCGCCCCATCCTTCTCCTTTTCTTCACTGTCTCTAAACTACTTATCGACCAATGAATCGGATACATAAAAGACATTTCTAATTTACAACGCTCCCATCAAGACCCATCCTAAAACGATTACTTTAATTGTAAAAACCTTAATTAATAGTTTCTTTACTCAATTTGCTTTACGTGTTTTATAATCCGTTTTTATAACTAATAGTGGGCTATCTACAACGAGGCCAAATTCCGTTAATCTGCAACAACACACAACTACTCTCCACTAGAACGGATCACCCACTATAAGTGTTATTTCTTCAAAGGCACCTTGTTTCAGAGGCAACTGTTGGTGAAAATGATTGAAAGTTGTGCCTAGCCATAGAAAAGGCAATTAAACAAAACCTCGAGAATTCAAAAGTACGTGGAAATTTCCGGTTATGTAAGATCGGAGTTTTGCTGACCGAAAAAAGAACACCAGAAAAGATCGAAAAATTGTAGCTAAATGAGAAAAGAAAACACACAGGCCTATGACTTCCGACATTTTAACGCATGCGCGTGATTCTCTCTGACTGCCAATCCACACAACAATCACTGACAATGATTAAAATATTAGTTTTTTTTTCATATATAAGAGTTCTTGTTCGTCGTCATATTTTAAGAAAATGGTTATCGTTGTTCATGGTTATCGGACAAGACGCTCATTATAATCAAAAAGCAGGTATTATACATCAAATATACTACTATATGTTCTCATAATCCCCTATCTTTTCTGTAAATTTGATTTCCGCGTGATGATATTGAATATTGATGCACTATTTTCCGATAAATTTTTAACGACAAACCTACTTCAATATCTGTTATTCTTTTAGAGCTCGACACGAAAAAATATATAGCATTATCGATCAATGAAAAATGTGCTTTGTTTTATCAAAATGTGTAAATTTTTCAAAACTGCGAAAGATTTCATAAAATACCGTTCACCCTATCTTTTCTACAGGGATGACAAGGGTAAAGTTTTTAAGATAACATCGGCCACGATAAATTTATACTGGTTTTCACTAAATTAAAGATTCTCAGTTCCACATTAGCCACAAGGGAAAACACTCCATTCTGTACTTAAACTTTGGACTGACCGGCCGTTGAACTCTCACTAAGTGTTTGTATTTACTGACGGCCTTCTATCAACGTTTTATTATAAGTTAAATGGGAAATCGCTGTATTCGTTTGTTATTGCTTTAGTATCATTTCAGTTTCTACGAACATTTCACTACATATTTTGTTTTGACGTATGCGACCTCTTATATCTTACAGCTGTGATTTTTTTAAAATTATGCAGGACTTAACAAAAACTATTTTCTCTTCATTCTGTATTCATATGATTTTCAGAATTATAGAAACATATATGTACATAGATAACAACTAAAGAAAAAGGAGATTAGTCGAGACATTTGTATAAAATATATTATAGGAGTAAGAATTTAGCAAATATAATTTTACAGAAAAATTTGTCTCGACTATTTGCATTCCTTGCACAGCCTCTTGAATAATTAGAATTTAAGACTACATCATATTTTTAAAATATATGTGTGGATAATTAAGGTCATACATATTTACTATTAGAAATCGATACTGAATTGTGAGCTCGTTATAGTTTTTATTTTCAAGAATATTTCGCTGTTCTGTTTTACGGCTATTTTATATTTTGCCACTTTTAATAACTGTAAAATTTTCGGTTCGGAATTCCAAGAAAACTATTTGACACGATATGTCCATTGCTACAATATAACGATTAAAATAGAATTATCTGTTTCAATATATCCGGTATCTTGTCATAATTTTAGTAGGCGTTCTTATGTGGATTTGTTTGTTTCTCGACAACAGAAAAGAATTCTAGTATTCATGTTGCCAAATGTATTCATTAATATTGATTTATTGTGTTAAATCTGATTGTTTGACTGGATATACAAATATGAAACACACACACACATTATATATATATATATATATATATATATATATATATATATATATATATTAAAAAAGGATTAATTCAAAGATGTTGAATGGCCATTTCGATATGAAGATCCCCACGGGGGACGACACATCACCTCAGCAACAGAAAAAACCTTTCAGAAACTGGAGAAAAAATTAGTCTACTTTTCCTTTATAAATAGATTGCAAAGAAATTAAAAAATAAATAATAAAATAAAATAAAAATAAAAACAAAGGGAGAGAAAAAGAAAAAGAAAACGAAAAAGAAAAAGAAAAAGATAGAATAAAATCAAATAAATAAGAAAAGAAAAAAAATTTACATCGTCTTGGTTCGCAAAAAAAAGGGAGAATGTAACTAAAAATTAACAGACAGCCGTGTTAAATCGACGTAAGTTTAAGCAACACGGAAAAAAGGTGGTAAGAGAGATAAAAGAAGGAAGGGAGGGAAAAATAAAGAAACTAAAGAAAAACATTTTTTTAAATATTACAGACGCTGGACAAATTCAAAAACCTAATTTCCCCAAAACGTTGAAGTATTAGAAAAAGGCCTTTACTTAAAAAGGCATAATTATTAATAAAAGGGAATAAAAAGATATAGGATTTAAAATAAAATTATTTTTAAAAAAATTAGGTCATTTGAAATTAAACTAAATAAAGACAACACTAGGTAAAAAAAAAAATTAATTACAATAATACGTACCTATAGAAGTACACACATATATACATATATACACACAATTCTACGAATAAAAATACAAAAAATTCATATACACATAATATACATGTGTGCACATACATGCACACATATACACACACACACATATATATATATATATATATGTATACATATTCCATATGCACTCACACACATACATATTAATGAATATTATGAAAAGGAGCATTTAAATAGCTAAAATTTTTTTTCAAAATTACATATAGCCCACATACATAAATACATATATACATATATATACAAATATGCACATCCACACACAAACATACACATATACATAAAAAAAAAATTAAAATTAAAATTAAAAAAAATTTTAAAATATTAAAAAAAATTATAGAAAAATTTAGAATTTAAAAATCAAAAATTAGAAGTTAAATTTTAAAATCCGCCCTATGGAGGCACTTGTTTATAAATTCCCTCCTAAAGTTCAAAAGTAAGTCCTGATGAGGATACTTCAAAATCAGAATCTTCTCCAATAAACACAGATGGCACCTATCACGAAAACTTTTAGGAGTACAAGCTCTGTAATATTTTATTACATGGAGCTCTCTTCCTGTATCATTTTTTAATATTAAAATAAATTTTTAATATTAATTAGGATCGGGTTTTTTGGAATTTACCTTCCTGCTTTTTTCCCTTGGATTGAAGTATCTGAATTAAAATATATATATATATATATATATATATATATATATATATATAAAGAAAAAGCTGAAATACATAATTTGACACAGACTGACGTATTATGTAGAAAAAAACTA
Source organism: Ascarosepion bandense (assembly GCA_037127315.1). Classification (NCBI taxonomy): domain Eukaryota; kingdom Metazoa; phylum Mollusca; class Cephalopoda; order Sepiida; family Sepiidae; genus Ascarosepion; species Ascarosepion bandense. The sequence continues at coordinate 3,206,430 of JBBBDQ010000821.1, forward strand.
GCCTCGTTGCCAAAAGTTATTATAGTATTATTCTCAGGATACATCGAAGTAGGCATGATCCTGGTCCGTAAAAGTTAAAATTCTTTGCAGTAAAACTATTAACGATATCGAATATTTTGCGAAATATCCTTCTCATTCAGTAAAACTACCGAGAAAGAACGGTCTTGAGAGCAAACATTATCATACATCAGCAATACACACACACACACACACACACACACACACACACACACACACACACACACAAATATGTATATATATTGAAAACAGATGGAATAAGAATTTCAGAAGCCCGAGTACGAAATACAAATGATTTTCTAACAGAATTTGTTACACTAACCTACGAGCAACTAATCTTCTTTTCCTACGAACCGTGTCTCATTTGCATTAAGAATGCCATGCGATGCTTTCCACTGTCTCTCTTTCACTTTCTTTTCCGTGAGCATCAGTTTCTCTAAGCCCTTGTCATCATTATATGTCCAGAAACTTCCACTGTATTTTCCGTTGTGTAATTATCAGTTTCATTCTCGTGTTCTTATTCCGCAAATCCTGTTTCTTTCATCATTGATTATATTGTCTATCATTTGCAGCCACACCGATGGAAATATATAAGTTAACAATATAAATTTTTGGTAAATTAATAAGAAACATATGTTCCTTAGCTCACGGATACTGCATTAAATAGCTCGATTCTAGAATTTCGTAGACAAATATTTTATACTCGGTCAGTCTATTTATCAAGAATTTTAGTAATTTTCATTTTTCCCAGTTTACTCTCTTTAAAATATATTGATGTAATTACATTCAACGTCATTTTATGGCGCTAGTTTTCTTATCATTATCAAAATAATACATTAAAAATTGTCGGTTGTTTATAACCAATTTTCGTTAAAATTCGTTAATTTCCGTAGCATATTTATATATATATATATATATATATATATACCATAGTGATGATCCACGTATACTGTCTTAATGTGTATAGGAAAGAATATTAAATACTTTTGAATTTAAAAATGTATTTTTGGACAGTATTTGTTTATTTTTATTATTTTATTTTATATTTAAGGCCGCCCTCGGTCCTTCATCCGAAACAAGTGTTTTTTAAATTTGCGTCTGTGTATTTTCTGTTTACAATACGTGATGCGTTTGTTTACACCACGTGACGTGTTTGTTGACAGTTTGTTTTACACCAAGTTACGCAGAAAGCGACAGATTTATATAAAAAGATATATTAGCAAACGTAAATCTATCTTTAATAATACTTATAAATGTGTTTTACATAAAACATTTTTTGGAATGTCTGAAGAAATATTTTAGCTATTGCAATATTTGTAAAGATTCAAAACACCTAAGTCCCTATTTAACCCTAGCTTGTGTGCATTTAATTTTAAAATCCTGTATTTTTCTTTCTTTCTGCGTGTGTGTGTAGAACTAAAATTGGAGTCTATTAGTAAACATTTGCAATGTTCTAAAGTATGACCAGGTTGATTGAAATGGACTGCTAGTGGGGAGTATATATTATTCTGATGTATACTGAGTTTGGTGTTGGGTACAGAGAATATTGTGTTGGTTACCAAATGTTTACAAATTAAACAGCGTGGTTTCCGACATTTTAAATTCCCTGATAGTTTGTATTATTTAAATATTTGTTAAAAGTGATGATATTTGATAGGTTGTTTGTTTGTTTCATTACATTTATTGGTGGTTTATCGAAAATGTCTTTGATTTTTTTTGTTTGATGGGAGTTTCTTGTACACATTTTTTAAATTTTTGATAAGTGTGTGGGAATGTTGGTTGTTGTTTTTTTTCTCATATGTGAGAAGTGTGTTACGATTTATGTGGATGGTTTTATTTAGTGCTACTTTTATTATTTTTATTGGGAATTTACATTTTAGAAATTGATTTGTTAGGTTGTTAATGTTATTTAGAAAATCTGGATGGTCTGAGCAAATGCTTTTGATTCTTAGAAATGAGCTCTATACGATATATTTTTTTTAATTTAAGGGGATAACAACTGTTAAAGTGTAGGAGTTTATGTTGGTTCGTGGGTTTGTTGTATAGACTGGTAGGAAGTGTATGTTTGTTTAATTTTATCATGATGTCTAAGAAAGGGACGGATATATATATATATATATATATATATATATATATATATTCTTCATTTGTAAACGAGTTAATACGCGAACTAGATTTCTACTGTCTTCAGGCGATTTGCAATAACTGAATTTACCGTTTAATAATTTTTTTAAGAAAGATCACGTACAGGTGATTCCAGATATAACCATCCCAAAAGCATAATTATGCACATTCGCAAATTAATAGAACATAGGCTATCAAAAACTTCGTCGAACAAAACAATATTTGATGAAAAGAAAAACCAAACTGTTAAAAGCCCGCCTTCCTCTACCGAGCGCCCATAGCTAGAAGGTAGAATCGCCGACTGATGTCAATTCATTCGGCTTTCTGTACTTTTGTTTGTTTGTTTCGAGGTTTAACGACTTATCAATCCTTAGTGGATCATTTAAATGCATAACCAATGATTTTTGGGTAAGGTTATTTTATTTTTAAAAATGTTTCTTTTCGAGTATCAAGATTCATTAGGATCTGTTTTTAAGAGCAGGGTCCTCAAGTCCTACCCTTGTTATTTAACCCATAACTGGAGGGAAGGGACGGATTAATACCTTTCCCAAGTGTACCAGTGCTTAAGTGAATGCAGGGTATTCAACTAGAATTCGAACTCGGCTCACCGATTTCTTTCCGAGCCGATATCCACTGCACCACAACGCACATCCGTCACTATACGCTTACAGCACCTGATATTCCCAAGCGGTCACCCATCTAAGTACTGACCAGGCACAACGTTGTTTAAGTTCGGTAATCGAGAGAGAACCGGTGAATTTAACTTCATAGGCCATAAGCCTCTTTCTGTCCTGGCTAGGATCAATCAGATGACTATGCGTACTGATAAGCTGTGATTCATCGAAATAGTTATGTCTGCGAATGGCTATGTATATTAATTTTTACGCTAACAATCAAGTTAATAAAGCTAATAAGACACAACAGGTAACTGAGGTTTGAATAGGTATGCAAAAATACGTAAATGTGAGTGGCGAAAAAATGACTAGTTAAGCAAACAAATTATGGTGCATTTTATATCATTTCCATGGTTAAATATCAACGTTGACTAGAAACGACAATCCCTAAAAGATTTCCACAACTGGGTTTATTTGGATGACAGAGCTTTTAGCATAGAACTGATGATAACTTCACGCAGTTTCAGTTTACATCGATGAGAATTACATGACAAAGCGTTCCAATAATAATAATAATAATAATAATAATAATAATAATAATAGCAAATCGTTCCAAATAATAATATGTGTGCTTATATATTTCGCATTATTATAACTGATCAAGTTCAAAAACAGAAACTATTTGCGACATTGCCATTTCCCTTTATTTCTTTTGTTTTTATTCGATTTGCGACATAGGAATTAATGTCTTTTGATAAAATACATAGAAGACAAAACTGGTCCTAACTGTTGACAACGTTTTCTAAAAGTCAATGTAACTGGGAAATGTAAATGCATTAGCATTGAAATATTTTCCAGAGTTAATGAAATTCCATTAATATAAAACATTTTAAATATACACTCACTTGACCCGGTCTTCACAATATGATATTGGTAAAATAAATTTAAGAAAATGAATTAAAGAAGGAAAAAGCTGAACATCGAATAAACAATTTATTTACTTGAAATTAACACAACATATTCTGACGTCGGTATCTACTTTGAAAAATGTTTATTCTATGAAAACTGTAGTAATGTATAAGGTTTAGGAATATATTCCTTCGTTCTGTGGGTTACGTATGCAAAAACAAAGTTATATTTTGATTGTGAAAATTTAATCCCCGATTAAGAATTTCTTTTTTTCAAAATGCGTAATGGTGAATAGTATAGTTTTATATACTGAAACCGAACATGCAGTAAAATAGAGTTTTAGACTTTACACAGGGCTTTTTAATGCATTTTTTTAATGGTACTGCTTTAGCCAAATAACATTTTCTGTGTTACTTTTGAGAGATCAAAGGTTACATAAACTCAGACCAACTCTTCTTTCATTTCAGCTCAAGATTTATGAGGATCACTATACATCAAAATTTTGTTCACATCAAAGAAACGAGTATTATTAAATGATATCTGTCCAAATGTATGGCAAACAATGCTGGACATATGTGGTTCTGCAGAAAGATTCTGAGGTTTTTAATGGAACATACATGCGCGTAGAAACAGGATTTTGGAGAGAATTTATAAAAAAAAGAAAATTATAATTAACATTAAGAAGAGACAGTTGAAGTTTCCGGGATACCTAACGAGCAAAAAGGCTTGGAGAATCTGATACACACATCACGAAAAGATGGAAATAGGTATAGGAGAATAAAACGCATGGCATACAGGATGGGGTTGAGCAAATGTATGGCGCTGTAAGTTTAAAGATAAATTACAAGACAAAATTTATTAAGAGCTACAAAGGCTACAGTGAGTCGGAAGATGGCTGTCGGAAGATGGCTGCCTGCAAACAGAATAGACACGACACATGAAATGTTAAAAAGGACGAAGCCTTTGCTTTGTCATCTTATTATCGTTTAAAGAAATCTTATATTTCACATTCTACTAAGTGTTTACGCTTGCTTTCAGAATGTATTTTCCATTTTTTCGTTCAGTATTATCGTTTGATTCGAAATTGTATCAGGAAATTTTCATTTTGGGAAGCTGATCGTTTATTTACAAAATTTTGTTTTTAATTTTAATAATAATAATAATAATAATAATACTAATAATAATAATACATATATATATATATATATATATATATATATATATATAATATTTGGAGTTAGATTTTTATTTCATGATGTTTAGTGACATATGTCTATTTCTTACTCGGTAGCTTACTTTTAGAAAGGCACATTTGCAATGGGAGTTTATTTGTACAGTGCTGAATATCGAGATAAAACTTCGATGACACTAAATTTAATGTAGAAAAATGTGTCATTGACTGAAGAATTATTTCAGCCATTTAATATATTTAAAGGAAGATTCATAGAAAAAGGGTTAAAAAAATTAAACAGCAGCTGCGCAAATACACACCTGAGGAATACAGTAAATATGTCACCAAACTTCAAAGATGTCATGAATGTAACAACCTTGTTCAGTTATGTGGCAAACTCACCGATATATATATATATATATATATATATATATATATATATATATATTAAGAGAAATCCCTGATTGGGGTATTTTTCAACTGAAAAAGGTGGTCGTGTATTCATAATGGATTAAACCTATTATGTTAAGAAGATATTTTCAGTTTTAAATGAGACATCAGCATTTATAAGATTAGAACCTGCAGAAAAATGAGATGCAATAACTTCAATAGAAACAAGATTTCAGTAAAATGTTTTCAAGTGTCTCGAAAGTGAGATTTTTTTCCAGACAATTCTGTTGAAATTAACCTTCTGGCTGAAACCCAACTCGCATTTATGATCGCACAAAAATACATAAGGCAGGGATACCGCTAAAACAATATTATCAATGATAGGTTCTTTACAACATAATGTGGTCAAATGGCTTGCTAAATTGCTACAACTTCTTTGCAGCACGATAGCTCATTCACCATAAAAGATTCATTTTCCTTTGTTGGGCTCAACAAATGTGGTTTTTCTTCTTCCGATTTATGTGTTCATAAAATATATGTTACTTATTTAATTATTTTTCCATCATGGAAAAAATTAATATACATGTGATTTTCTTTAGCGCAGTTTATGGGGTCGCAATGGGCTCCCTTTCGGTAATGTTTTAGATAATATTTTTGTAGGGTTATATGACGTGGAATTATTTAATGATCCAATGAGTCCTGCATTGTATCGTCGTTATGTTGGCGATATCATTCTGCTTATACAACAACGAAGCCAAGGCTGATCGAATTCTCTCCTCGCTTAATAATCTTTGAGATTTACTATTGAGAAAGAAGCTAATTTTAAACTTAACATTATTGCTGTA
>JBBBDQ010000821.1:3217500-3375000 GCA_037127315.1 Ascarosepion bandense
CAGAAAGTGGGTGATAGATAGATGGGTGGGTGGGAAGAGTGTTTGAGAGAATGGAAGCGAGATAGTTTGTTAGGAGGTGTCTATTGACCTTACATTTAAACTCCTGGAGATTGTAGCCGTCAGGGAATCAATCATGTGGAAGGGAATTCCACAGTCGGGAAGTGCGAGAAAAGAAACTGTGGAGTAGAAGTTGCGGTTACATTTTATCGGTTTCACTGTAAAAGAGTGGGATCTAGTTGCTAATCTAGTATCTCGTGCAAATTCAAAACTAGGGGGCAACAAAGATCTAAATTCATCGGAGCAGAAGACGTGAAAGTATTTATAGAAGAGACACAGGGAAGCCGCGTCACGCCGGTGGGAGAGAGACTGCAGGCGGTCTGCCAAGTCGGTATCGATGACATTACAGACCCTCAGCTGTACCTTGTCGAGAAGCCCAAGGAGAGTAGCAGGAGCACCCGACCACAAATGGCAAGAGTATTCAATGCAAGGGCGGATGGTAGATTTATAAATGTGCAGAATAGATTCAGACGAAAAAAACCTCCGGGCCCTAGAGAACCGACTATCATAGCAGCGGATTTAACAATGGATTCGATATAGTCATTCCACATGAGGGTCGCTGAAAGTTTGAGACCAAGGAGGCGTAGTGTTTTATTCTCTGGGAGGCAAGCCTGGTCCATGCTAATAGGAGGTAGGTGCGATTGTCTATGATGATTAATTGATAGTAGCTTCGTTTTTACGAGCAATTTTTTTACCCCAGTCCACTATGGAGGTCCATTCCAAGCTAGGCTGCAAGGTTAGCTTTGTCGCCCACACCAGATTTTTGATCGAGGCGAGAATAAACTGTGGTGTCATCAGCATACATACCTACTTGGGATCTTGTGGTATCAGGGAGATCATTAATGTAGATCAAAAAGAGCGTAGAACCTAAGATAGAGCCTTGAGAGACACCCGCCTTTGTATGGTAGTTCTGGGAGGCATGTCCGTTTAATGCCACTTTCAATCTGCAGTTAGATAGTAATGGCTGGATTAGTTCAAACAATTGTTCAGCTATACCATAGCTCCGCAGTTTGCATAGAAGGCGATCATGCCAAACTCTGTCGAATGCTTCAGAGATATCCAAGGCAACGATTCGGGCCTCACCATTCCTGTCGAGAGCCTGATATATGTACTCGGTGATTGGTGAAGAGGAAACCATACTGCTTGTCCAAGAGGAGCCTGTGTGCTGTGAGATGCTGAACCACCTCGGCGTTGATAATGGCTTCGAACACTTTCCCAAAGTCCGGAAGAAGGCTGATAGATGGGTAATTTGCAGGGTCCGAGGGTTCTCTAGTGTTTTTAAATATAAGAACTACAGATGAAGTTTTCCAACAGGCAGGAAAGCAGGAAGCAGATAGGCAGATGTTGTAGAACTTAGAAAGTACAGAGGCAAGTTCAGGGGCACATTTCTTTAAGACTATGGTTGGGATTCCGTCCCCTCCGCTCGCTTTCGAGATTATCTTAGAGACAAGCGATGGTGCAATATGGACGTCATTCAGTTGAGCATCAGTTCTAGGTAGGATGTCGGGAGTAGAAACTCGAATTTTTCGAGAATCTGAGGGCAAAGCATTCAGACTTGCTCGTGTTAAGTACTCTATTATAGAGCCGCCAGTAGTCTTTGGTGCCGAATTTAGAGGATGATATGCGTTGCTTCATTCTGGCAGCTAATAACATCTTAGCTTCGTTAAGTATCTTTTTACACTTATTACGAGCTGAAGCGAAAAAGCGTCTGTTTTGGTCAGACGAGTAGCTACGATAGAGTCGGAAGAAATGATTCCGATGGGCATAAGCGGCTGAGCAAGCGGGCGAGAACCATGGAGACGAATGAGATTTAAGCTGAAATTTCCTGGCAGGGATGAAAGCATCGATGCCAGCCTTAGCCCAGAAGGAGACCGCGGATGGACATTCTTCGATGGGAAGACTAAAAACGTTGTTCCATGGAACATCACAGGGGAAGTCTCGGAACGAATCCCAGTCTACTCTTTGGTAGCAGTAGGATATTCTACTTGTCTGGTTTTCTTGGGTTGAGTGGGAGTGGAATGAAATGTTGACGGAAATTACGGTGTGGTCAGCGTAACCAAGTGGGCATAGTTGCCTGGTAGTGCAAGAGTCTTGGATGGAAGTGAAGCAGAGGTCTAGCAGAGAATCCCTTCCGTTAGGGTTGTCGGAGAAACGCGTGGGGAAGTTCACCACTTGCGTAAGCGATTGGGTGATTGAAAAATACATGATGTGGACACCAGCAGGGTCGGTGATAGAGTTCTCCAGACACTTGCTGTGTTGGGCGTTAAAATCACCAAACACAAATATGTGGGCAGAGGCATGGGAAGAAATGGCTTTGTCAATATTGTCAGAGATACTGTCAAGTAACGAACAGTTAGAGGAGGAATGAGAGCGGTAGAGAAAGAAGAGATAGCTAATCGAGCTTAGAAGTGAGAGGCGTAAGCACATGAAAGAATGATCCGGGTATTCAAGGGATGTCGCCCTAGGTAGGGGAAGGTGTTCGCTGACATAGACACCAAGCCCATGCATATGAACATTGGAGTCCTTCTTGAAAAGGGGAAGGTAGCCAGGAACGTCAAACTCAGAGAGGGGATAGAAGGGTTAAGGTTAGTTTCACATTGGGCCAATATATCAGGTGAGTTAGTGTGAAGGAATGAATCAACGCTGAGGAAGTTAGTGCGGATACCACGTATGTTAGTGTAAGAGATGCGGACGGGTTTGGGCGTTTTCAGACTAGCTGGTTTAGTTTTGCTATTATGTTTGCTTTTTTCCATAGTGATTCAGCTAAGGAGAAGTCTTAGAATAGAGTCAGTCGGTCACTTGTTTGCAGCATGTGAAGGATGGAGACTGGCGCGGCCTACAAAATAATGTGGCCTAGCGGTTGCCCACAGAACGTTCATGCAGGGACGCTCGTCCATGCACGATATGGCAGTACAAGAACCCAGGTATTTTTCAACTGTTGATCAGAGCAGCCTCTCAAGACGCTACGCAAGAGTTCGGGCTCCTAAGTACCAGTCAGAAGCAGCAACCAGGAAACTGCCAACCCGGTACCCTCAGATTGTATAGACGTTGCCACCATACTCCGTTACTCCAAACAGCTTCTAAGACCGAAGAAGAGGGATGAACCAGAAACCCGTTCCTGAACAAGAAACAAGGCGATCACCTCTACCCTTGATCAAAAGAAGTGGGTGGATCACCTCTACTCTTGATCAAAAGAAAAAGAAAAGAGTAACTGAAATTTACTAAGTTTTAACTTATAAATCGAAACGAACCTTCAATTGCAAAATAATTTACACGAACTACGTAGGTTAGTGACAAAACAAATAAAATAAAAATTCAACAAAAAACCAAAAATTTAAAAAATAAATAATTAAAAATTAAATTAAATTAAATTAAAAAATTACAGAAAAGACAGACTGATTCTGGGTGAACGTACCACGAGGAGGTAACACAAAAAGTGGATTTAATTAAATTTCTGAGGTCAAAAATAAAATTTAAACATTTTTCCAGAATATAGGCGAGTTAACCAACACGTGTGTACTAGCTGCCCGGTGGGGAATGAATAACTCAAAGAACAAACCTTTACTCATTTACAAGACAGAACTAATGGAATTAAGATAATACCACAGTTCATCCAAGTCGAAACGAACCTTCAGTTGCAAAATAATTTACAAGAACTACTAAGGTTAGTGACAAAAAATAAATAAAATAAGTATTCAACAAAAAAACAATAGTTTAAAAAATAAATAATTAAAAATCAAATTAAATTAAATTATGCAAAAAATTGGTTCGCATTTAGTTGATTAAATATTTATTGGCATTTTGTTTTGCTTTATATTTTCCATTATATTTAATAGGAACTTTCCGAATATATATATATATATATATATATATATATATATATATATATATGTGTGTGTGTGTGTGTGTATGTGTGTGTGTGTGTGTGTGTGTGTGTGTGTGTGTGTGTGTGTGTGCGCATATTTGTTTGAACAATTCTAGGTACCTTGCCTGCCAGTTAGGCAGCTAGCTACCTAACTAGATAGATAGATAGATAGATAGATAGATAGATAGATAGATAGATAGATAGATAGATAGAGAACGAAAGGTAGAGTTATGTGAGTGGAAAACTGATTCTCCGATTTCCTTGTCTGTATCTTTTGTCTTTTGTTTCTACCTCACAATATATTTGCTTCAGTGTCTCTAGCGGACAGCAAATAACTCTAAGCCTTATAAATACGTCGATCCTGACAATAAACCACACATTCTGATAGCTAAGTCCAGTAGATCTATCGGAAAGTCGAATCAAATCCCCAATTCTTGACTCCAAAACTGTCTTCCGACATCACTGTCTTACTGCATACTCGACCGTCAAACGGACATATAGCACGTTTCTCGAGGTGTAGGTTGGAGGTTGCTGAGACGTGTGTCGCAAAATGGGCATTTCAACTGTAGGTAGTAACGCATAGCACGGTCAGCAAAGATTTGAAGAATTATCTAATAATTTATTTGACGTCCGCCAAATGAAGAGATCTGGCTCGCTGAGCCAGGTCTCATCCTGAGGTTTAGACAAGAAATGACGTTCCAGAATCATGTCTGCCATTGATTTTCATGGCTGCATCGTGTCACCATGAGATAGGGGATCGGAGGTCGTATTGAAATGCCGTTTGTTAATCACCACTCTCCAATAAATGACAACACAATGAGTGAATTAATTGATATAGATTCGTTTGGTGCCGAGATTAATATTGACAGTATCATTCGTTCTAAGTTCTAAAGTCAAATGACTATTCTGTCACGACCTTTAGAACTTTCTATTTGCATAGATTAACTTCAAGTTTCTTTTTACTTTGATTAATTGATGAAACCTATAGTGGCAACATTTTATTTAAGAATCCCACATTTAGATACAGGTATTTATTAGTGTTCAGGGGATACATAGGATGATGTCAACATCCTTAGAATAATTGCTGGATGCATAAATAAACAAAATGGGATATTTAAGTAAATTTATTGGTTGGGAATATATTATCAGTTGCAATAAAACGAGACAATAGCTTTCGTGAGTTTAAGATTTGTTCTGTGCTTTAGTAGGGTAATAGAAATTTTATTTGCTCGCCTGGAGAGCAGACTGTAACACAAAACGGGATAACCATGACATGTGCAGTAATACAAGTACGTAAATTTGAATAATAATCTCGCATATTATTTTCATATAATACTTCATAACATTTTTTCTTACAGATTTAAATCATAATGAGTCAAATTAGTCTAACTGCTAATGGAAAAATAATATTGGCCATACATTACTTGCTTCACGTGTCTGTCGATCTGTTTAGCTTTTAGGAATTTTCAACTTGTTGTTTAATTTCATTCTTGTTGTTTAACTGTGCATATCTTGGGGAACATGGTCTTGTTATAATTATAGTTCTAACTCCTCCCCATTGAATAGATGTAATATTTAGTCTGAAACTTGTGAAATTTGCACAGATCTAGAAACATCAATGTAATGCTTCGGGGAATATAATATATATTGATGTTTCTTTTATTGTCCTTTCTTCTTAATACCATAATGTTTCTCGTATATTCAAACACAGACTCACTGGTTGAGCCTTAGTGGCCTTAATACCCAGCAAAGAGGGAAAAAATAAAAACAAATAAAACCAAATAAATAAAGTATTCCCATAGATCGAACAGAACATTCTATTGAATCTTCCTGAAATTTACTCAGAAGAAATAATAGAGAATTCTGGGGGAAAATGTAGCCGAAATGTGGAGATATATATAATTATACGGGGCAGCGCATTTAGAATGGTCATGATTTGATTCTTGAGCTGATATGCAAAGTAATTGAAAATAACGGTAGACATATGGAGAAAGAGCAATCTGGGATCAATCTACACGTAAAAGAACAAGATGGTATGACGCTGGATGTGAAAGGTAAAACAAATACCCCATAGAATGTAGAGAGTTTTCAGTTAGGATGTTCCTGTAAGTAAAACGGGTGGAGATCACCAGCGGAAGGCTTGTAATAATAAAATAATAGAATTGTTTTTTATAGTGCTTCATAGTTTTTAAACTCTTATTTATTCCATGTTAAATGATTGTCAGTTCTCAAGACTACAGTTAATTGGAGACTTTTCCTTCGTGTGTAACTGAATTGGAATTTTAACTTGACGCGTTCCCAAAAATTTAAAACTTAATTATTTATTTTGTTTTATTTCTTGTTTCTGATGATTTCACTTATCTTTCCAACTTTGCCTATTTTGTTCTTCATTGCAATTAATTATTAAAATTCTCACATCAGCATCTTTCAAATATGAGAGCTTTACATCAGAACCAATCATAATTTAATAATTCCTTAATTTATGTGATTTTTAAAAGAGGTTTTTCAGAGCAGATAAACTCAATTATTATAGAACCCGAAAATTCTATTGAACAGCAGAAAAGGTTCGATTTTTTTTGTGTTAGGGTAAGTTTTACAGCCATTTGCTGCGATTACCCCTGGTCTTGGTGTTTCAATCCGGAACAATCTTCAGATGGCCAGGAAATTTTCTCTCTAGAATCCTGACTAATTTTTCATGTGCTTTGTCATTCGTTACTAAACTTTGTTAGCTATTTCTTTTTTCCATTACAACCCCACTTCTCAGGAATGCAGTGTGTTAGACATAACAACTAATAATATAGAAAAGACAAATCATGTCCATCTATTTTCACACATCTTTGTACTTGGCTACGTTAATGCTCACCATAAGACATTCTAAAAGATACATTTTGGCTTAATTCAGACATTTTTATTTTCTATTGTTTCATTCATTTCATGAATTATTTCGTGACTCCGCATGGACTGAAGTGTTCCATCTCCCAAATATAAGTTGTGCAACTAGGGTTTCATATTCGTTCCAAGTCGGCTTGAATGCTTTCGTCAATTCTCCAAAATACCACATGAAATAATATTCCTCTTAATGTTTCAAAACAAAATAGCGTGACATTTATAGCACACAGGAACAAATGATTTCGGCCACAGCAATGTGGCAGCTACTGTCATAACAGGTGCTTATTCGTTGCTTCTCGTAATAAATTTAGGCGTGTCATCATAGGGTCAAAGTCACTGTTTGCTGAAAGAATGAGTTATTGCATAGCATGTAACAAATCTGGCACTCGTAATAACTGGCGGATCGCTAAAATCATAACTGAAACATACGTAGATTTTGGCCCGATATTGTCTCATTTATATGTGTTTCAATGGAAATGTCGACACCTTCATCAGCGTTTTCAAATAGATCTTTGACTGCAAAATACATATATATGGAGTTATACGTTCCTGTAATGTGCTGTGTTCATTCAAGCCGTAAGCAATGATAGCCTTCTACGTCTTCCAGCCCAGTGCTTTTCTTTATCATTTGTGTCCTGATAATTCTCCCGAAACTTGCTCTCTGCTATCTTTGTTTAGGTCACACACTGTTTCCCTCTCCTTTTCCCTTTACTCAGTCAGTATCAAAGTCTCTAATTTATTCTTTCAAATTACGTGTCACTGAAATTTAAGATGTCTCTGCATGATGTTAATAAAAGTTCCTTTTCGTGTACATTGGCTCTAACAACTAACAACCAGTAATGGCGGCCATAGTATTTTATAGATTACCTTGATGATTAAACAAATTTTCTTTTAAAAAATGCAATATCGAAAAATAATAAAAAATAACTGAGCAAGAGGCATTATGCCAAGCATTAGTCGGCTTGATTCAGTTGATCATAATTCTGTTACTTGAATTTTATTATATAATGCTTAAAATACCGCATTAATTTTGGTGAAATATCTCAAGATTATACTAAATCATAACAAGTAAAATATAATTCATCTCATGTGATATTAAGCTTCGATAAGATCCCTAGAATTAATCAAACATTTCAATATCATTCAATGCAAATGTGCGAAAATTATAGGGTTTTTAAATAGGACGCAATAATTGTTAAATTGCGACAAAAATCATAGATGTTAGGGCGCAAAGGAAACCTGAACATTGCCGAATGAGCCATGGGATATCTCAGGATTGAGGCAACACAGAACTGAGAAAACTCAACGCTAGAAAAGATAAAACTTTTTTTTATCAATCGAATAACAGTAATTTAATAAGAATTAAATCCTGAAAAAGTAAACATTTTTCTTAAGATTAGTTATTGGAGATGATATTATGTAAAATATCAACCAGTTGTTTTAAGTGTTTTTAATATTTTTAATTGTAAAGCAATGTATTTTTAATTAAGCTAATTGAAATACAAATATGAGATTATGGAGAAGTTAATTGAGGAAATACTTTATTAAATCTAATTAAAAACTGCTTCATTTTATTTTTATTTTTCCTACTTAATTATATAGAAAAATAAATTAAAACATATATGTCTTATTGATTGTTTCTTATGTCAATTAATTTGTCCTCTCAATATATGTTCTTCGCAAAATTTCATATCAGTCATCTGATTATCATTTTGTCAGTATTATTTTCTATGTATCTCAAGCCCCTTTTTGGGATATTACTAAAATATATGCATATATACTTATGATTCGTTTCTTTATCGTACGTTATCCTTGATCTACTATCATGTGAGGGTTCAATTTTTCAAACCCTTTCCTAAATATGTGTACTTGAAATTTAAAAGGGTATCTCTCTAATTCTATATACAATTCTAACTTCTCTTCTGTTCACTTAAATATAACTTCATTGTTGCCTACGTTTATCTCTATGGTAAATTCAGCGGCCTAAAATAGGTTCAAAACCTGTGACAATTCTGCCCAGCATTTAATAGAGGCTTGACATTCTATATCAGCTTAGTTCTCATTTATCAATTTTGTTTATATTTTCGAAAGTATCTTTTGATTTTCCAGTGCATTACGGCGTTTTATAATTTATGCATTCCGTTTATTACACATAAATTATTAGATATTTCGAACAAGTATATAAATAATTCCTGAAATTTAGATTCATACTTTTCACAGGTAAGCTTCAAAGATATGCACCGTATCTAAAGTATATTTCATCTTCACATCTGCTATGAGTTGGTATATATTCAGTCATTTCAACTTTACGAAAAATTTTAATTTTTTGTATTTTTGTAAAAATATTATGTCATTACATTGATTTAATTTAAAAAGAAATAATTTTGTATCAAATTCACGACAAATTTGCTCAAATACTTAGACAGTGTTGAAAGTTAAAATAATTCATGATGTTGAATTTAGCATAAAATCACATATTTTCACATTTCTGGTTTAAGTATTGCAATCAGTTAAAAACAGTAAGAAAGTTTTAATTTAATTTACTATATTTAAACGTAAAATCATCTGTGACACATAATTTAAGGATATTGTATCAAGTGCATTTTAACGTCCAAACATGTTATTGCAATAATTCGATATTTTGTAAAAAATACCTCCCAAATTCTAGTATATATATATGTCCATATATATATATATATATATATATATATATATATATATATATATATGTGTAAAGAATACATATTTTGAAAGAAACGAGTCTATTTCATTGAGCCTATGATTCACTTTAATTACAATCAATTATTTATAAACGTAAATGTAACATAATACAATGAACATTTGAAATATAACTTGGTTAAAAACTAAATGACATTAACGTTTATATTAGCTTATATAATATATGACCAGTTTGCCAGTGTTCCAATTTACATGTTTTTGTTCATTGCAGAATTGTTAGTGTAAAGTAGAGCCTACCGAGGAATACTAATACGCTGTTGTGGGTCCTTCTTCAGCGTCGCTTCAATGGTTCGGTCACGCAGCTAGACGTCTGGAGGGAGAGCTCATCAGCGATGTCCTTCTTCACTCTTCTCTACCTGGCTAGCCCAAACGTTTTGGTAGGCAGGTGAGGACGTGGGTGACGAATATCAACCACGAACTAGCAGCACTATCGGGCCGACAAATACTAGTTCTTCGACAATGGCAAGCAATTTCGTTTAACCTGGCTCAGTATCGGTAAACGTGGGCTGCGATGATCTGCACGGCTATTTTCCGATGTTATTGTGAAAACTAATGAAAATGATAAGTTGCCCTCAATCTTCTCTGAATTCGAGTGGTTTCATCCAGTTTTCTTTACTCTGGTTTGAAATCTCAATGTGACACAATGATAATTAAATTGGCACTTAAAAATGAATGACATATTTTATTTTCTAAAATATTTTATCAAGAATATGATTTTTAAAACCAAAGTATTTTCCTAAGATTTAGTTATTTTAAATGCTTTAACGTGTTCTAGTGTGTCAACTCCATGTCATCTATTCTTTAATTTTTAGATCCTTAGTAGGTTTCTATATTTAAAGGTCATTGGGAGCTAATGAATTCAAAAACTATCAAACTTCACGTACCTGCATCAGATGCATTAACTTTCCTTGTAGCATACTATCCGCCTCCAGGCTTAAGCGTTAATATGAATAAATTCTTAAAATCAATGACAAATCAGGTATTTAGATAGGTTATATCCAACTTCCGTTAAATATAAGTGGTTGGTCAATGAGAATATGACAAAAATTAGTTTGTAAAAGAATCACCCTTCATAAGACATTCGTTTCAGAAATATTGTCAATAAAGTATTAAGCACTGATTTCTACAAAGTCAAGAAACGTATCATTCCTTCTGTGACTAGATTTGCTTCAGGTAGTAGAATACATTGAGAAAACAGGCTCATAAAAAAAATTCCCACATTCTGAATTAAGGACTGAAATTACGATAATGACATCCTGGTCAGCAGAAGTCCATATCAGTGATAAAATTTCACACCGTGTTGTTTTCTTTTTCTCTCTTTCATTTAGTGCCATCAAAACCTGTTGAAAAGAAGTCTTCTTTTAATGAACAAAAAACAAAATCTTTCATCTTTTTATTTCTTTATGCAGTTTTTCATAATCATGTTATAATTATTTTTTTTCTAATCAGTCAACGGAAGATTTATTGATTTTTTAACTTGCTGACCCTTTTAGCATGTCGTCCCGATTATTCTGAACTTGAGAAGAAGTCCCAGGCGAATTATGTTATCTTCCTTCTGTGAAACGTACAAAACTATCGCTGGCACTGTTGATAGAACAGTCAGTCAATGCTATACGTGTTACACGCTTTGGGCGATCATGTCTTGAAAGAGACATGACTGATTGGGCAGAGGATTATCCCACAGTAGGTTGCCATTGCATTCTGCAGTAGACTGGCTGCCAGCCAAGTTTATAGAACCCAAACTGTCCTATTATTTAACTCATAACTAGATGGAAGATACGGATTAATACCTTTCCCGGGTTTATTTGTGCGTAAGTGAAAGCAAGAAATTCAACTGGAATTCGAACTTGGCTCCCCGTTTTGTCGTTCCGGGTCGATATCCACTGCATCACAATGATCGAACAACTAGTCAGAAACACATGTAGCAGTTTCAGAAGTGACACACTACTCAGTGCTGTAAGTAACATATAAACTCATCTCGTGCCCTAAGAAGAAATATTTAACCCTAATAAATAACAGCCACATCACACCCATAAATATCCATTGTATTCATTTTTTACATTTCCAAATGAATGACAATACACGATATGTCTTTGCTTCTCTCGATATATTTGTCAATTTGAATTTATACAACGAATCGTGACTTGCTTCCACAAAAATTATATTTGCATGAGAGAAAACATGTTTCAAAAACATTCAATAAAAATATTGAGAATAAACTGTTTAAATTGCCAACAAAAAGAAACAATATTAAACTGACCGTCATACATTTTAAGAATATAAAGTTGTAGAAAGGGTTTATATAATATTAGTGATATATCATCAATTAATTTTTATAGACGCTGATATCTTGTTAGTATAGTTCATTTTATTGGAACCTTTATGATATCTTTGATAAATATTTGTAACTGAAAATAGTCTTGTGATAATATATAATGTGAATTCATGAGTAATTATATTTTATGAGAGCATATTGTAAAAACACATGTTCACCCTATATATTTATTACAATTTTTAGAACAAATCTTCAGGACGCTAATACACATTTCTTGTATTAATACACCAACTATGGGGAATAGGACATAAAATATTGATCTCCTACAGCAAGAGTAACAGGAACACATTTTACAGCAATGTTGGTCTGTCTTGTTACGACAAACATATTTTACGTATTTTGCACGAAAATACTATTAAATTTTCCGATCATTACAACATGCAGCGATAAAGAAAAACTGGATTGAATGTATTGAAAATGTAGGAGAATCAAGAGATATTCGAATTTATTTCATATACAATCTGTGAAATTTTTCTCAAAATCTATAGACGTATCTAAAAACAATTCAACTGTTACTTAATTTATAAGAAAACAAATCATCATTGTAGTTTGCTTTGTTTAAAAATAAAGTTAAATATGTATAAACGGATTTTATATATGACTTAAACGAATATATGCGTATACCGGAAAACACACGCATAAAGCTGGCCATTCTATTCAAGAAACCAACGCGACAAAAGCTAGCAATAAACGCTTTTGATTCAATTGTTCTCTTACATAACTTTGAATCTATTTCGCGTTGTTTACATGTATTTACCATTTAGTATTGAATCCTACTTGAATAGAGTGTCTTAAACTTTGACACGCGGGAAACCGATTAGGAATATAAAGCAAAAGCACAAAAGATGCCGACGTAATAGGATTTCTATTCTCCTTTAGTCGGATCGAGGGAAAATCTTCTGTAAACAGATCCGAATCAAAGAAGCAACTTAACGAATGGATAGATGGCTAACAGGTAAATGATAAAATGAAATACGTCTTGAAAATGTGTCGTAAAACTAGCCAACATGAAAGTCACTTATATCCTAATTCTATATATCTGACGTACTCTATTCATCATCATCTATCTCTCTCTCTCTCTCTCTATATATATATATATATATATTTTCATTATTTATTTATCTATATATCTTACTCTATTCATTTTCTCTCTATATATATCTATATATCTATCTCTCTATCTACATCACACTATTCATTATCTATCTGCCTCACTCTATTCAGTGACTATTTTATTCTCTTTATTATGTGTCTCAATTTATTCATTATATATCTATCAATCTCAATCTATTCATTATTTACCTATCTCGCTCTATTCATAATCTACGTCAGATTATTCATTATCTATCTATCTATCTATCTATCTATCTATCTATCTATCTATCTATCTATCTATCTATCTAATTCTACTGCTTTTCTGCTTAACTTATTCTATTCATAACGTATCTTTCTCTTTAATACACACACATACATACATGCATATATATATATATATATATATATATATATATATATATTTATATATATGCGTTTGCTATTTTTGGTGACCGTTGCCGTTGTTAAGCGGAGGTTTCTTTCAACACAAGATAAAATCGTCGCCGATGGTGGATGGTTTTGTGTCAAGGTCCTTGTAACCTATCTAAAAAAAGCTTAGAACCAACCGAAAGCTTAGAACCAACTTAATAAAAAGTTATCCAAATGTTGGAAAATTTTTGTCTCTATTTTCAACTGAAATTAAAACCAAAATAATATGTTTAGAACGGCTCATGATTAAACATAATAGACATTCATTTTCTCATATATTTAAAAGTATATGTTTAGAAAAAAAATTATATATTTATATATAATTACAGGTGAAGGATTTTTTTTATTTTGAGTGCCATGGCATTTAGTTTATTATAAACACTGATCAATATAATGAGTATTATAGAGCGTAATATAATTATATACTTATCTTTGGTCACTTAGTTTGTGTAAATTGTTTTGCAATTCAAGGTTATTTTCGACTTAAGATAAATAGTATCACGGTTCAATTATTTCCATTAGTTTTGTCTTGTAGAAGAGTTACATTTCTGTCTTCCAGACATTCAATTCGTAACGGTTGGCCAGCGAACGCATGCTGCTTAACTCGACTATATTCTGTAAAAATGGTTTAATTTCTATTTTTTTTTTTTCAGAAATTTAATTAAATCGACTTTTCAGTGTTAGCTGCTTGTGGTAAGTCAACCGGGATTCAGTCCATTTTTCAGACTGTTTTTCTGTAATGTTTGGATTTTTTTTTTCGTTTTTTGTTCGTCTTTGATTTTTTTTTTTTGTCACTTAGTTTCTGTAAATTATTTTGCAATTCAAGATTATTTTCGACTTATACTAAGTTACAACTTTGTAAACCTCAGTCACTCTTGTTTTTTTTTCTTTCTTTTTTTTAATTGGAGTAGATAGTTCCTACTATCGCCCGGTCTCACACTCCACCCCCTTCTTTTGAATGAGTTTAGAGGTGATCGCCTTGTTTCTTATTTAGGAAGGGGTTCCCGGTTCATCACCCTTCTCCGGTCTTAGTGATAGTTCAGCTGGAAGCTCTTTGCACTTACTAAGTATGGTGGCAACGTCTTTACATTCTGAGGGTACCGGGTTGGTAGTTTCCTGGTTTCTGCTTCCGACTGGTAGTTAGGAGCCGGAACTCTTGCGTAGCGTCTTGAGAGGCTGCTCTGATCAACAGTTGAATAATAGCGGGGTTTTTGTACTGCCATATCGCGTATGGACGGGCGTCCCTGCATGAACGTTCAGTGGGCAACCCCGAGGCCACATTATGTTGTAGGCCGCGCCAGTCTCTATCCTTCACAAGTTGCAAACGATTGACCGACAAATTCTATTCTAAGACCTCTCCTTAACTGAATCACGATGGAAAAAAGCAAACATAATAGGAAAACTAAACTAGCTCATTTGAAAACGCCCAAACCTGTCTGCATCTCTTACACTAACATACGCGGCATCCGCACCAACTTCCTCAGCGTAGATTCATTCCTCCATAATAATTCACCTGATATATTAGCACTATGTGAAACTAATCTTAACCCTTCTATCCCCTCATCTGAGTTCTACGTTCCTGGCTACCTTCCCCTCTCCAGGAAGGACTCCAATGTTCATATGCATGGGCTTGGTGTCTATGTCTGCGACCAACTTCCCTTAGCTAGGGTGTCATCTTTTGAATCCCCAGATAATTCTTTCCTGTGCTTCCGCCTCTCACTTCTTAGCTCGATTAGCTATCTCTTCTTTCGCAACCGCTCTCCTTCCTCCCCTGACTGTTCGTTACTTGACAACATTTCTGACAATATCGACAAAGCATTTTTTCCCATCCCTCTGCCCGTGTATTCGTGTTTGGTGACTTTAACGCCCACCACACCAAATGGCTGGAGAACGCTGTCACCGACCCTGCTGGTGTCCACACCATGAACTTTTCAATCACCCAATCCCTAACGCAAGTAGCGGACTTCTCCACGCATTTCTCCGACAACCCTAACGGAAGGGACTCACTTCTAGACCTCTGCTTCACTTCACTTCCGGACTCTTGCACTACCAGACAACTCTGCCCACTTGGAAACTCTGACCACACTGTAGAGCCCGTCAATATTTCACTCCACTCCCGCCCGACCCATGACACCCAGACAAGTAGAATATCATACTGCTATCAAAGAGCAGACTGGGATTTGTTCCGAGACTTCCCTTGTGATGTCCCATGGAACAACGTTTTTAGTCTTCCCATCGAAGAATGTGCATCCGAGGTCTCCTCCTGGGTTAAGGCTGACATCGATGCTTTCATCCCTGCTAGGAAATTCCAGCTTAAATCTCATTCGTCTCCATGGTTCTTACCCGTTTGCTCGGCTGCAATTGCCCAACGGAATCATTTCTTCAGACTCTATTGTAACTAACTGTCGGACCAAATCAGGCGCCTTTTCACTTCAGCTCGTAATAAGTGTAAAAGGATACTTAACAAAGCTAAGATGTTGTTTGCTGCCAGAATGAAGCAACGCATAGCATGCTCTAAATTCGGCGCCAAAGACTACTGGCGACTCTGTAAAAGAGTATTTAACAAATTTGAGGCCCTCACCTCCCCAGCAGACAAGGCTGAATGTTTTGCCCGGAGATTCTCGAACAATTCGAGTCTGGACACATCTGGAGTTTTTACACCCGACTACTCACCTAGAACCGAGGCACAACTGAATGATATCCACATTACACCTTCGGTTGCCTCTAAGATAATCTTAAAATTTGACCCTCAAAATGTGAGCGGTGGGGACGGAATCCCAAACATAGTCTTAAAGAAATGTGCCCCTGAACTCTCCTCTGTCCTTTATAAGCTCTACAACCTCTGCCTATATGCTTCCTGCTTTCCTGCCTGTTGGAAATCTTCCTCTGTAGTTCATATATCTAAAAACATTCGGACCCTGCAAATTACCGCCTTACCAGCCATCTTCCAATCTTTGGCAAAGTGTTCGAAGCCATTATTAACGCCGAGGTGGTTCAGCGTCTCACAGCACACAGGCTCCTCTCGGTCTACTGCTGATATGCTAACGACCATTACCGAGTACATATACCAGGCAATTTACTGGAATGGCGAAGCCCGACCCGTTGCATCGGATATATCTAAGGCGTTCGACAGAGTTTGGCATGCTGGCCTTCTATGTAAACTACGGAGCTATGGTATAACTGGACATTTGTTTCAACTAATCCAGTCATTCCTCTCTAACCGCACAATGAAGATGGTATTAAAGGAGCATGTCTCCCAGAACTACCATACAAACGCAGGTGTACCCCAAGGCTCCATCTTAGGTGCTACACTCTTCCTGATATACATTAATGATTTCCCTGATACCATAAGAGCCCAAGTAGGTTTGTGCGCCAATGACATCACAGTTTACACTCGGCTCCTACAAAAATCTGGTGTAGGCATCAAAGCTAACCTCGCAGCCGAGATTGATAAAGACCTCCAATCCATACCACTATGGGGTAAGAAATGGCTAGTAAATTTTAATACTTCTAAAACGAAGCTATTCTCAATTAACCATCATCGACAATCTCACCTACCTCCTATTAGCATGGACCAGGCTTGCCTCCCAGAGAGTAAAACACTACGCCTCCTTGGTCTCACACTTTCAGCGGACCTCAAATGGAATGAATATATCGAATCCATTGCTAAATCCGCTGCTATGAAAGTCGGTTCTCTGTGTAGGGCCCAGAAGTTTTTTCCGTCTAAATATATCCTGCACATTTATAAATCTACCATCCGCCCGTGCATTGAATACTGCTGCCATATCTGGTCGGGTGCCTCTGCTATTCTCCTCGGGCTTCTCGATAAGGGTCAGAGGAGGGTCTGTAATGTGATAGATACCGACGTGGCAGACGGCCTGCAGTCTCTCTCCCACCGGCGCGACGTGGCTTCCCTGTGTCTCTTCTATAAATATTTTCACAGCTTCTGTTCCGATGAACTTAGATCACTGTTGCCCCCTAGGTTCGAATTTGCACGAGATACTTGATTAGCAACTAGATCCCACCCTTTTACATTGAAACCGATAAAATGCAACCGCAACTTCTACTCCAACAGTTTCTTTCCTCGCACTTCCCGACAGTGGAATTCCCTTCCACACGATTGCTTCCCCGACGGCTACAATCTCCAGATGTTTAAATGTAAGGTCAATAGACACCTCCTACACACTAACCTGCTCCCATTCTATCAAACACTCTTCCCTCTGCCCAACCCTTATCCTCGGTATCCCTACTCATCTGTCACCTTCCTCCTGACATTCCCTATGTCTAACCACTGATTCTCATTACCTTCCCCTCTGTAGCCCCATGTGCAATAGTGGCAGTGGAATGCCTTGCTTGGGGTGAAATGATTAAAAAAAATGTATCAATTGTACATTGCGACACGGAAATTACTCTGTTTCGAGATAGATTCTCATCATCAGTTAATGTTGATATTAGTTGTGCAGATGATTTGCATTTAAATGACAAAATCTTTGGTTTGCTGTGTATGTATGTGGGTGATTCTTGTGGCTAACCAGAATGAACATTACCTAAATGAAACAAAAGAAACACCCACAATGAAGTGGATAATTCTAAAGAAGCTAAAACATGTAAGTCCTTAAATGAACCATGTTCATTATGTTTATACGAAAAACTATTTATTATTAAATCTCTTAAGAATAAAAACTCATTAAATAAACGCAACAAAATAAATGTCATATGAAGACATTGTAAATTATTCACATTAGAAAATGGATCAAATCTAAAGGAAATAACATGCATATAACCAACAAGTACACAAGGAAAATAATCACTGACGAACAATATAAAAACAAATTGGAACATAGAATTATTTCTTTAAAATAATTTTTTTTTATAAAAAGACTTTACAACAAATAAATAGATAAAAAAGTATATTTTAGTTTTAAAAAATCTTTTAAAAAACAACTTTACAACAAATAAATAAGTAGACTAAAAATGATAAGTAAGTAAAAAACTAAAACACAATTGGTACTCAATGAGAATATCACATCAAAAGTAACAAAACCGAAGGGAAAGAAGGGAAAATCATAAGGTCAGGTTAAATTCAGGTTAACATTAAGGAGGGAAAAGAAACAAGTGAAGTTAGGATGAGGGTGAAAAAAGGAAAAAAGAGAAAAAGTTGCTTAGTATGTATTATTTGACACCAAATCCCAAAATGAATCTCCATCTGATTAAGCACCAAAAACTCCTACATACATACACAGCAAACCGAAGTTTTTTTTTGTCATTTAAATTTAAATCACCAGCACAACTAACATCAACATTGTGTTATATATCGCCGTACGACGACAAAATAACGATAACACGCATATATAAAAATATAAGGTTATATTTTTATTCTTGACGACGAACCCGTGTGGAATAGAGAATGGCAGAGTGAGAGCGCACATAGAATGGGTCGACGGGAGTGGAGTCTTGACTGAGGTGTCTCTCTGCTTCCACTGGCCGTTCTCTGCTGGCGAATCCGTGTGTCGAGGTCTTTTTATAGCCTTCTAGAACCGGGACTTTCCTTCCGGTTTTGCCTCGCCCACGCAACGCACACGTAATCCCAAGAGACACCTGTTCTGTTTGCCTCCGTAGTCATTTCCGCCGCTGTCGGAAATAAGGTCAAACGACATCCGCTCCAGGCCCCGACAGGATGTATTTCTCAAACACCTGTCTTGTCGTTCGCCGACCCCTTCACCGACGGGAAACACCATCGCTTGCATCAACCTTCCTCGTGTGGGGCCAGATTGCTACATTACAATTGCCTGCTGATGAGAATCTATCTCGAAACATAGAAATTACGTGTCGCAATGTACAATTGATACATAACTATATAATTGTGTATATATATATATATATATATATGGGGGTTGGAAATGGTATATGGGGGTTGGAAATGGTATATATATATATATATATATATATATATATATGGGGGTTGGAAATGCCTTGCGTGTATCAGTGCTTGTTAATAATAAACTACAAATACATGAAATAATGAAATGACGTGAATATGTCTGTACATAAAAAAATATATTTAGATTCTTGTGCAAACACACACATATGTGTGTGAGTTAAATTTTGAGAGTAATAGAAACAGAAAAAACATAAAGAATGATTCTGTTTATTGGAAATAAATTCAGTAAAGATTTCTATAGCAGAATTATGATTGTTAAATTTTAAAATATATACTTCTTCGATGGTCATGCAATCACATTTTCAGTTCATATTACCTGATTCTATTAGAAGCATTTACTGTCTCATATTTGGCTATATGATATTTACTTAACATTTGAGAGTGTGTGTAAATATACACCTTGACACAGACACATGTATATTAAGATACAATGGATTTCTTTATTTCATTAATTCCGGAGATATCATTTAATCTATATGGCTGATTATGCTCTCCCTTTTTTCTTTTAAATAAAATATGTATTTATATTAGTACATCTGCCAGAATATTGAAGAAACCTTCTTAAACAAAACGATGTGCTACCAGACAGGACTGAAAACTCTCCCACCCTTTGCTGGAGAAACCGTCGGTAAATTCGACATGCTTTAGAGAGACACGGCAATGAAATAAGTCGACAGCCAGTCAAGGCGGAATCGTCCTATATAAGTTCCAAGAATTTTTAGATTTTTTAATATCCAAACGTTAACAGAACAATTTCTAGCTTAGGTTATTTTAAGAAATATTCCGACTATCTCTACATCATTGCAGTGATCAAGAAAAATATCTTCTTTCAAAAAACTAAATATGAAATAACTAAATAACTTTCTCAATTACCCAACATAAATACAAATGCATTCATTTTTTTACTATGTTACTGATTGTATCAGTTATTTATAATAAAATTCATCGATCTCTGCTGTATTGAATATGAAAAAAACAACGATTATGCTCTCTCAATGGCCTGATAGAGAAACTGTTGTTTTAATCCATATTTAAAAGCAAACACATAGCGTAATATTTTTAGGAGCTACAAAAACTCTCTACATTTTTGTGTAATTGCTCTAATTATATATTTGATATTTACGATGTTTCTTTCTTCCTGTTCTGCTACCAAGATGAAGACAAGTGTTAAATATATATTGATTTTATGAATATGTAATGAATATGCATACACATTGGTTCTCTCTCACAGTAATGTGATTGGCTGTGTCAGCCATAAATACAAACGAATGTGAAGACGCATGGAGTTCTACCACTAGATGTCTACTACAACTAGAGGTCTATTGGTCTGCGTCCATACATCCATATGCCTACCACTAGAGCTCTACAGGTCTTCGACTAGAGATCTACGATAATAGGTCTACGGCTATTTGTCTACGTCTACTGAATACGCCTAGGTCTCAGGTTACTACATACGACGCTAACCGTCCATTACATCTAAGTACTGGACTGACCTACACGGTTGCATTCACGTAAACCGCTTAACAACCTGGAATATATATTTATTTCCGGGGCATATCAATACTATACGTAATGAATTCCAATTTAAGTAAAAATGTTCTGCAAAAATTAACTGTTCCATTGGTCAGTTTATTTCATTGCAAATCATGCAAATCATACAAGCATCTTACAGTAGTTTTCTTGAGCGATGATATTTACGAAAACCAGACATCTTCAAACAGAGAGAACTGAAAAACATAGAGAAATAAATTTACCAATTAACAGAAACGATATAAAATTAAGATTTTCAAAAACAGCAAAAAATAAACTGGATAGGGAATGTAACTGTAAAAATGGAATTTATACTAAAAGTTTTGATACAGATGATTTCTTTCCACGGTACTTCAAATTAAATTTTAGAAAGGAAACGTCATCAATAAAGGAAATTAAAGATAAATGCTACTGGACCTGAGAAAATAGTTTTCCTGAAAAGTATTTTACGACTAAATTTTATGAATTTCTTTATCAGTAAATGTTAAATCTTCCATTATCAGACATTGGGAATAATTCTTTATTTACGTTACTACATTTTCAAAGATATTCTCCAGTTACATTATTGATATTATTCGAATTATTGTTCTCATCTTTGTTTCAAGAGCCGGAGCGTACAACGGCAGAAACGTCGTACAAATGGCAACAATAATGGGGACAACAGTTGGAATAATGTAACTTCTAAAAATACTACCTCATCTCAGCAATAGGGATAAATATCTTTCAGTTACCATTCTCAAATGTGAACCTGACGGCGTCATCAGAGTAACTTACCTCCTTGTAATTATTCTCGCTGATAATAAAGAGGTTAGAGCTTCTATTTTTTTGTAACATTCTCACAGCTTTATGTGTTGAATAAATCCGTTATGAAAACACAGCATGGGAGAAGGCAAATAATTAGAGTAAATACTGGATGCTTAAAATCTAACTGATTATTTCAGCAAGATTTATGAATTTTTATTACTTCACGGAATAATGCGTGCTGTATTATTAAATGAGGAGTTATACATTTCGACATTTTTATAATGAATTCTGTCATGCTTACATGCCTGCTTACTTTGTTTAAGTGCAAAATTAATTTACTTAGTATTATTGCAAATAGTGTTTTTTGTTATGTAATTATATTTTCAGATAAAAATTCCTGAAGATCATGTATGATAATGGTTTATTATTCCTCCGGACAATGGAAAATACAGAATATTACTTTCAATCCCTTTCTCCTAGAAAACGGAAAATATAAAACTATGCGAAAAGTTAATTAAATTTTCATTTTCTGTCATATTTAACGAAATTGACTTACAAGAATGGCTGCTTCTCAAATCTATATTAATATATGTAAATATTATTATATGTAAATGTACATTTAAAGATAGATAGATAGATAGATAGATAGATAGATAGATATTAAGAGAATGAGTAAAATTAATATATAAATTTTCGCAGAAAAAATCATTACTTTAAGTCGAAGAAGAGAAAAGTCAGCAGTCATATTCTTATTCTATATTTTCATTCTATTCATTCTAATATTTTTCATTCTATTCTTATTCATTCAAAACTTATTCATCCTATTCTTATCCACCAAAGATTTACTCTCATTTTCATTTCATTCTTTATTCTGCATAAACTTAAAAACAAACAGACGCTTTATTTAGCAACTTATAAATTTACAGCTATCGGCTAGAATTTTGCTATAAATGTATTCAAATGAAAGTTACATATCGGAAAGAATTAATTATATAACCGATACTTATTCGTTCTTTTTTAAATTCGACTTGTGGTTGTGAATGCAGATAAGAACCATTGAGATTATTATAGTTTAACTTAATACTTTTTTGTTGGAATGAAAGCTCTGAGGTCAGGAGGAGACGTCAGTTACACATTTTTCAACAGGGTGTTTGCAAACAAAATTCTAAGATATGTCACGAAGGCTGTCCAGAAACGAGTTCTAATGAGTGCCTTGATAACATAAATATATATGGCTGGCAGGAGGCTCGTGCCTAACGGGAGAACGGAAAGAAATATATAGCAAAGTAACCGCATGTTTGGAGTTGCCGAGAATACAGAACTGTATAGTATGACATTTGTCAGTATTAAAACTACAGAAAAATGAATAAAAATATCTTGACCATTGCGATTACTGGGGATACTCGTACATAAGATTGAGTTATAAATACACTCAGGTTTTTGACACGAGTAATATCAGTGACAGTATGATTAAGTCACCTGGTATGGTAGTCGTTGATGTGTCTTCAATTATTTTCTAAAGAGCGAAACTAGATAATTAATTTCAGCTTTTTATAAAGGAATTAAATTGTAGTGATCGCAAAATTTTTAATCGAAATATTAAATTTCGCACGCTGTTTCTCTTCTCTATAGATGTAAACGTCACATATACCGTACTAATCGATAGTAGTTTTCTAAGCGTTGTTTAAATGTGGCACATGGCCGAAAGAATCAAGTATCTAGTGATGATCAAATTTACTATTGAGTTTTATTGGTGTAATTAAACAGCTATGATAACCGTTGCAATACTTCGAGGTGATATCTACCGTACAATCTATAATTACGTTTCATAGCTGGCGATGGTACCAATTGAATAACCTAAGATTCTAAAATTGTCCAATATATACGTATCGTTTCCCGAGGCAAAATATAAAGAAATATTCGTGGAACAACTGCCTTCCAACAGAAATTGACTGGAGGTAATATTACCGTAGTTAGTTATGTCTAAGCGCATTGCGATGAATATCGCTCTAGTTCCAAGTTAAATAATTTGGTAAATGTTCGTTTTAGGTCCCGAAGGCTTTTTACTTTTCAAATTTATCCAGAATAGTATTTTCTCTGTGCAGATGTATATATTGAATTCAAATCAACAATTAATTATTGAAGAAATTTACTTTTATTGATCTTAACGACCAGAAATAAATCTAACTTCATCTCGCACTTTTTGTCTCTCGTAACTCTCGCGAAGTCATATAATTAAATGCAGAATGACTTTCGGCCTAGGCACAAATTTCGGCCTATTTACTTCCTTTACTGTCATTTCCGCCTATTTTCTTCCTCTAATGAGTGTAATACGCGAAGAATAATATGGCGTATTACTTTCATTACAGAAAGTAAATTGGCAGAAATTTCAGTTTAAGAAGTAATCAGGTCAAAAATAGGCCGAAATTTGTTGTCCTGCGTTAGATTTTCGGGAGACAAAATGAGCGAGATGTAGTTTGATTTTTTCTGGACGTTCAGATCAGTAAAGAAAGGTTTCTTCAATA
This sequence comes from Ascarosepion bandense, assembly GCA_037127315.1. Lineage (NCBI taxonomy): Eukaryota > Metazoa > Mollusca > Cephalopoda > Sepiida > Sepiidae > Ascarosepion > Ascarosepion bandense. The sequence continues at coordinate 3,241,650 of JBBBDQ010000821.1, forward strand.
ACTGTTGATTTGAGTTCAGCATATACATTTGCGCAGAAATAATGCTATTTTGAATGAATTTGAAGGAGGAATAGTTTTGGGAACCTAAAACGAAAATTTACCAATAATTTTACACTTCAAAGAGCAAAAGCATTTTGTTATCTCTATCTCAGTTGGGGATCTTTCCAGAATTAACCAAATCCTCGATACCATGAATACAAATAATCCGGAAAACATACCCGTGGTTGTTCTTAAAAATTTTTAGTCCAGATATGCCTCCATTTTCCTAAAGAGGCATCACTTGCATACTTTGTGTAGAAGAATGCACGTTAATGCTCAACCACGTCATACTCACATTAGCATTCTTAGTGTCAAGGGCATTTTTTTCAAAAAGTCACATTAATCCCTTCACTCGTATCTATATCCAGAACGGGAAAATCCTCATTTTCGTTTTTCTGGCTTGCTTGATATAAATGCCCATAATCACAGAAACGCGTGCTATTAATCAAATCTCGAGTTGTATATTCGGGAGGATTTAGAGAAACTTGATAATAGACTTGCTACACAAAATCTCTCTCCCTATGGAACATCTAGAAGAGATTTTGATGTTAACAAGCATTTTCTATCACACAGGTAAAATTGTTGTTAATATAAAACCCTCCGAGGTACATAAGATTAATGCTAAATTTGCTTAAGACTCTCTCCTCAATGATACACTCCATTTAATTTATATCGTTGTTCTTCCCATATAAAAGCTCATATAAAACTGAGTATAGGTGAGCTTCACAATATTTGGAAAATGTTGCAGTTGATTATTCCGTTAAACTAGTGCACAAAGCTCAGTAGGAGGAAGTTTGACTATCATTTTACACATTTAAATCGAAAGTATTAAATTTTTCACGACAAAGCAGACATTTATTTATTCCCAGACTTGTTGAGGCCTCGTTTTCATATCGATGCTTATTGCCACGAACGTCACCCTGCTAATCGTAAATAGAACTCGTATATTTGTAGAGCTAATAATATATGTAAGATCAGTTTCTTGTGTCACATCAGAAAATGTTTAACTCTTACTGTTATGCTTTATCTTTGCATGTGTCAAGTAATAACAAGAAGGAATTATTGCTGTTATATCAGGCAGGATTCTAATAAGTCCTCACTGTCAAGCTTTGAGTTTAATCACTATTACACGACATTATGATTGAAGTCTTCCCTCCAAAAAATATTTCCACATGCGAAAATTTGCTAACCTTTGCCTATTATATCGTTGTGCAAATGGCAAAATAATCGTCGATGCCATTATTTAGTCCCTCTAGCTGAATCTTTAGAATTTAGTCACTGCTTTACCATGTCTACTGATATTTATTCCTATCGTATGAGAAGATTACATTCAGGCATTTCTTCTGATTTTATGTGCCATGACTTTTCAGGGCGTAAGCGATCATGGCTTTCCACATCTCCTGGTCCCTGGTGGCTCTTAACACGCTTTCGCTTGTTGCAACATGCAACACTCGTTCTGTTACCAACCTGATCAGGTCCTTCAAATATGTTAACCGCTGCTTTCCCCTGTCTCTTTTCCCTCAATCTGGCCTGTTAGTATCAGGTTCTCTAAACCCTCATCCCTCATTGCATGTCTCCAAATTCTAGGTGTATATTCCTGTTGCTCAGCATTAATATCCTTTTCGTCTCCATCCTTTCAAAAACCTCGTCATTGTTCACATGCTCAGTCGATGATATCTGCAGCATCCTTCTGTAGAACCACATTTCAACTGCATTAAGTTTTTAACTCATCTTCGACGATATTGTCTAACATTCACTGCCATATTAAAGAACCGACATCACAAAGCAGTCTAGTACTCTCCTCTTTGTTTCTAGTAAAATTGTCCTGTTTCTTAATACTTTACTCAACGTTTGGAATGCCTCATTTGCCATGCCAATTCGTCTTCGGATCTCAGTGTCGCACTTTCCGTCTTCTGTTAGAACACATCCTAGGTATTTAATTTTCTGTACCTGATTGATTTTAGTGTCCCTCACCTGTAATTGGCATTCTGGGATGCCCTTATAACTTTGTTGAATATACTTCTAAAGAACCCTTCATATATTTATCGTACATATACTCATGAAATACGCTTGCTCATCATTCGTCCTTCCGTACGAATATGCAACAAAACCCTTAGCTAATCATCTGCTTTGACTGTCGTTTTAAAGCTTTTAATTATTGAATAATATATAAAACCTAAATTCCGTATATGATATTGAACGATATTACTATGTTAAAGGGTAATATTCGAAAGATGTGATATAATTTGTATGTGTTATATATGATGATCGACGTGGTGAAATTAACATAGATATAGCCTAGACAATAATTAGTCATTCAGTTTCGATATTTTATAATTTTTTAATTTATGACTATAAAAATCGAATCGAATGGACGATTACTGTAGAAAGCATAACGTATTTCCTTTTCATGGAACAGTATTTTAGTGACATGAAGAATTTAATAAGAATAAAATGACGGAAAATTTTTTGAAAGTAAACCGTTTTTGTCATGGGCAATTTAATATGTCTGCTGATGTCAGGAAATTTAAAATAATTTCAGTCATTTGAACACCTTGACGAAATTAACAAGACCGTAAGTATCAAGACATTTTATTACAACTGATGATAATCAGTAAATCTCAAAGAAATAAACGTCAGTGAATGAAAGATAAAATTGAGAAACACATCTGTGAGAATATCTTGGATTTTAAATTAACCGATACAGCAAATATAGAACGAGACAGAATTGTTGAACCACCAGTTTTGAAAATATAAGCAATTAAGGAAATATTTATGAGATAAAACGTTCAGAATAAATGGAGAAAATGGATTGGCAGATAACTTTATGTGGTTTCAGTTAAAATAAAATCAATACTCAATTGATGATGATTTATTTGCTGTAAACTTGACTTCGTTAGAGCATAAAACAAATACTTATACGCCTAGACACACACACACACACACACACACACACACACACACATATATATATATATATATATATATATATATATATATATATATATATATATATATATATCGCTCATTCAGTGAAATGAATTAAAGCACTCTAGCTATTGGTCACGTATAATGATATGCGCTGAAAAGTCTGCCTAATTCCACTGAACACCCATAGCCCAGGGGTAGAGTGGCCGACTGACGCCATTTCGGTCGGGTTTCAATCCTGGGTAAAAAAAAGCAATCGGAGTCTAACCGTACTGATGAGCTGCGAAACAGATCTGTCTGGTGATGACAATATATATATATATATATTTAAATACAAGGAACTTATTAACAGTCTCAAAAGTTCTTTTGTCCAACGTCTCATCAGAAGAAAATCGGTGAAATCACAAACCAAACGAAAAAAAAACAAAAAACAGCAACCAAAATGAAGCGAAAAATGGCGGGGCGGTAAAATAAATATAAACATAAAAATATATTTATAACAATATGGAATCGGCTATTGCTCAACAGTTGTAGAGAATTAAGCCTGTGTCAAGTCGAATAACAAGGAGTGGTTGAAAAATTTACATGTAGCTGGTCTAATAATCGATTTTGGAATCAGACTGCACATCATTACGGAAGCCTTCTCTTTACCGACACAAGAATTTTGTTAAGTCTCTTTATTTTTTGGGGGAGGGATATTTATTTTAACTGTTCACCTATAATTATTTACACGCGATTTCTCCTTCCCTCGTTATCAATATATATTCATATGTATATTTATTTTAGCGTTCCCCCTTTGTTGGACTAAAGAGCTATTGAGATGTTTAATAAATTCCTTATTTTTAAAATATTGAACAAATTTTACACCTCCAAATATTTCATTTATATAACATGTGTAAGAGGCAGTTAACGTTTCGTTTGATGTTTATATATATTGTTGTTGTTATTATACATGTTATGATACATTAAGTGCATGGGGCATTTGTGACAAAAATGAATAAACTTTAAACAAAACGTTCTCTTCCTACCACATTTTATATTATATACAATTTTCTCTCTTTGGAACAACCATATTATATATATATATATATATATATATATATATATATATATATATATATATTGTAGAGAGTTACACACTTAATAATGAACTTTTCTTTGTCTATATTAACCAAAAGTGTATTACTCTCGAGGACTGAGCCGGGGCGACAGAGGCACTGGTTTCCAGGGTGATCTTGCGTTCTCTTTTTAACTTATTGTCCGAAAAGTTACATATGGAATTTTGTCAGGTAGATTATTTGTTACGTGTGAGTACGTCATTTTTGTTTAACATTGTTGTATTGGTCTTGGTCGATCGTCTGTTTTATTTCTCGACCTTTTTGTGAAAATTTCTTTGTGTTGTGAGGTGGGGCAAGCCTAAATATGGCTTCGTCTCCCCAGCCTTCAACTTCTGACGCCGTGCCGAATGGCCCCCGCACCGTCAGTATGGGCAAAATCCCCTATTAGAAAGGATGCGCACTATTATGTGCAAATGCAAGAAAAATTCAAAGAATTTATTGTTGGAAACGAGTTAGTGCCTATACCGGAAGTGGTTAGTGTAATCGCGGCCAAGACGATCTGATCTCCCTGCTGACGTTTGACGTAAAAACCCGAAAATGTATTGATGTCAGCAGGGAGATCATGGAAGAAGCCCTAAAGTCTTTAAATATTGTCCCGTGCGTACTGACAAGAAGGTCCCATGCCATGTGGGATATTTACGGAGCACAGAAAATTAAGCACATGAAAAACGAGAATTACCGTACACGGTGTTCCTAGAGAAATTTCCTGTGACCACATAGGGGCCGTTTTTGCTACTTTTGGTGCAGTGGAAGAGGTAGCACGTGTACCCAGAAAGGCCGGTATGGCCACGGAAGATGTGAACCGGCAAAATTGTTTGAAGGTTCCCAACATTTAGCTGTGTAGAGGACGGAAATTGTCCGTGGTTGTGGAAGGGAGGAAGCCTCATTGTTGGTCATGCGGAATGGCGGGGCATATATACAAAATGTGTCCCGGAAGGAAACCCGGGGATGAACAAATTCCACCAGCATCACCGCCGGTGGAAACTACAAAAATGCCGACCAAGCTAATGAGTAGACCGAAGTGGTGAGAAAGGGGAAAAAGGTGATTCCCCTACCTCAGCAGGAATCCCCAAGACGAAAAAGAAGTCTCCTGAGAAACTTCAGCATCAACAATTTCAACAAAAGCAGAAAGAATCTCGACAACAACAACAACAACAACAACAACAACAAATCGAACCGCAGAAACAAGAAAAACAACAACAACAACAACAAAAACCAGAAAAACAGCAACAACAACAACAGCAAGACATGGAGGTGGAAATTCCTCCCCCACGGTCATCGTCTTTGAAGAGGGCCCGAGAGGTGGAAGAGGATGTTACCATAAAGAAGGGAAAGAAGGAGGAGCGTGGCAGAGTGGAGCGTATCACAGCTAGCCCCAGGACCCAATCCGCCCCTGCATCACCTGTCACAACTGTTTTTGTTAAGGGGATGAGTCGGTCCGCCTCCCCAGTGAGACATACACCCTCTCCTTCCCCCACACCTCCCACACCCTTTTCCCAATCAGAAACTCCCTCCCCTAAAACCGATCATCCCTCCCCGAATCCGGAAGAATCCTCCCCGAAACGGGAGAAGAACTGAAAGACTGTGTATAGGTCAAAAGATGTCTGCAAAATAGACAGACAGGCCTTAGAGAGGTACCTTTCTTCTCAGAAGAAGGCACTCCTAAGTCATTTATTCAAATTAAAAACTATAGATGGAAAGTCCATCGAGGACCCTGCCAATTTCCCGGACGCACTCGTGGTACTTATGTTGATCGGAAATACCGGGGGATATACAAAAAAATCCTGGGAATTAGTGCAGGGTGCCGTCGAGGCTTTTCCAAACATCAAAATAACACAAAGGGGCACTAAATTTCTGTAAAGACTTAAGCATTTTTGCGCTGCGAGGGTCCCTGTCATCCTCCATCCTTCTTTATATGGGGCGGTTAAACTAACTTTGCCTACGGACGTTGGCGTCATTGTCCAAGACGGACGAATTACGTCCGATATTGGACAGGTAATATTGGACAATCCGTCGGGGTCCCCACTCCTATTGATTTTCGCTGTGTAAGTGATCAGAAGTAATTTTTCTGTTTTCTTTTTCAGGTCTAAATAGATGTCAATTAAGTTAACCAATTTGAATGCGAAGGGAGTTAGGGATCGGAGTAATGCTTCCCGCCTGCTTCGGGAACTCTTGTCCTTCGAAAACCGGCTGGCTAGAGGACTATTTTTGCTGGTTAAGCGTACCTTGGACGCGAGGGTGGATCTTGTCCATGTCGGTGCCAAGGGCCAACTGATCGTGGCCGATATTGCAGTGAAAAGCAATGCGTTTCGACTGGTTGCGGTTTATGCGCCCAACAACCGGGAGGAGCGAGTCTCGTTTTTTCGGCGGTTGGAGCCCTTCCTGGTGGATTCAACGCAACTCGTCTTAGTGGGGGAATGAAATGCCATCCTGGAACCCAAGTTAGATAGAGGGTGGGTAGCTAGAGGGAAGGTACGTGATCGTAGCTTGGTCGATCTTATCGAGGATTTCGGTCTTGTCGATAGATACCGGTCGATCACAAGGGTGGGAAGATGTTGACGTGGGCTAATAATTGGCCTTCTACTAAGGTAGCTAGCTACCTTGATAGAATGTTAGTTCCTGGAGTCGACATAGATCTTTTAGATTGAACGGAAAGTTGTCGAGCGTTCTTGCGCTGTCTAGGTCGGTCCGACAGGGTTGTCCACTGTCGCCCTTCTTTATGTTTTGGCGCTGGAGCCCCTCCTTTGCCGGCTAAGGGACAGGGCGTGCAGTCCGGCCCCACGTGGAATCGCTGTCCCTGGTTGTGCTCGAGCCAGGGTTTCCCTGTACGTCGATGACGTCACTACTTTAGTGTTCTCCCGGAGTGACATCGAGGTGGTACAGAAGGCGCTTATACTGTACGAACAGGTGACAGGGGCCAAGATTAACCGCAATAAGTCGTACGGCTTGCGGGTAGGTGCCTGGAAGTGTGTTACCCTCCCGGGGCCCTTCGACTGGACGGACGGCCCAGTCTGTATTCTCGGTCTGAATTGATGGGGAACAATATTGTTGAAATAAAATTTTAAAAACGAGCATTCGACTTCCAAGAATATTTGCCACACTGACGAATTATCGAGACTTTTTCCTAAAAATAAAGAGATTTTCGAAGACTCGATAATCGCAAAGAGAAGTCCCAGTTACATCATCCGAAGTTAAAAGAAATAAAAAACTTCAATCTCCAGCTAATTACAGGGCCCAGCTCGAAATCCGATGAATTTTCTTGATAGGTGCGATCTGTGTCTGCAAGAAAAAATACTACTATTAAAGTAAACAAACCAGCACCTACTCCTGAATTTTAGAAAGGATTTCAGTAGTAAGTGTCGCCACAGGGCGAAATTTGTGAACATTTAAAATTTAAAATTCTAAATTTAGTTTTTAGGAGAGTAAATATAAACTAAATTGTTTCTGATGAATTAATTAAATTTTTAAATAGTAATTTTGAACCCATCTACCTTCCTCTTAGTTTCTCCTTTGAATATCTGCATTTATAAAATAAGGATAATTATACTAACTTAACCATCGATTTCTTCTGCAAGTATATATATCTTTTTCACAGCATAATTTTTTTATAATTTCTTATTAAATAATTTTAAAATATTTTAAAAAATTATTTTCAAAAAATTATTTGAAAAAATTAAAATTAATTTTATTATTTTTTTTAAATTTTAAAATTAAAATTTTTATTTTATTTAAATCTAGATTTATCATTAAGTAGATTAATCTATTGAAATTTAATGAAATCATGTATCAACTTTTTCCCCTAATTATGTTTTTTCTAAAAAATGTTTTCTCATACTTTAACCCATTTATTAACGCTAGAGTTTTTGACACGTATCGAGCCTCTCTAAAATTGGAAGCTTTTCTTTTGTTTTTCTTTTCATTTCTTCCTTCTTCTCATCCCTTTCCTCCCTCTCTTTCTGTTTTCTTTAACCGACTTCTCAATCAAACAACACTTCCTATTCCATCCCCTTTCCCTATGTAAAGCTAGAGAAAGCCAAATTTTCAAATGTTTTCACTTACAACTCAATCTAAAAGTAAAATTATCCAAAATCTAAAAATAAACATAGATTGCTAACCGATTTTTATTTGTTTGTGACGTAAATTATTTACTTCCGCAGGTAAATCCTTCCCGTCAATTTTTTTCATTTCTTTTTTATTTCATTTTGAAATGTGGTAGTTGCCGATGAGATATGAAATCTCTCTTAGGGATTTCATGTTGAAATGATCATTCAACAGTTTTGAACATCGAAATTTATTATATATATATATATATATATATATATATATATATATATATATGTGTGTGTGTGTGTGTGTGTGTGTGTGTGTGTGTGTGTATGTATGTATATATATGTATGTATATATATATATGTGTGTATGTATATATATCTATGTATATATATGTATATATATATGTATGTATATATATATGTATATATATACATATATATGTATATATATATGTGTATATATAAATAGATATATATGTTTATATTTGTATATATATATATATATATATATATATATATATATCAATTCATATTTGGGCAGCAAAATTTCTTTTAAGAATGCTTCATTGAAGGCGATACATAAGAAAGTTGTTAAAATTTTTTATCATTTTTTAAAGTATTCTAACTGGTTTTATTTTTGCTGGAGATAATAAATGTAAAAATGTTCCTTAATTTTTCCAAGCTTGTTTAGCTGTTTCTGTGGTTATTCTCAATGGAGTTTATCTCCCACAGCTGTTATTTCATCTTCATGTTTTGATTTTAACTTAATTTCATTTTCTTTTTTTTTCATAATAATGGACGATTGTTGCAGAGATTTAGAGCAACTAGAAAATTCCGTCAGCATTTTTAATGAATAAAACATCTATACACTATCGATTGTTACATGATGTAATGTTCATGAGATTAGTGAATTGATTTATATATTATGCCTATCCAGTAGCTAGATAATTTTGATATGGTGATTTAATAGTATTATTTTATATTCGACCAGCATTTTTCTTAAGATTCCTTGTATATTATGGATAAATAAATGTTTTTATTTATATGACACTCTGTGGCTTGTAAGGCGTCTATTCAAAGACATGGTAGTGTGTCCAGTATAAACTATATGGAAATTAATTGAAACAAAATACATAATGAATTTCTAGAATTTTCACAACCTCTTTGATGAAGCATACGTCATCTTTTCGCTTTCTTTTCTTTTCCGATGACATTTTCCTTTGTGTTTTTCACTGATAAATGTAGTTTGGTTCTTCTTTATTACGACACAACTTAGATTTGAAAGGTTGACACCAACAATATTCACGATGTCTCCTTGAGGCTTGAAAGCGGGTTTGTGCAACGTCACAATTTTCTTACACGTTTAAGAATAACGTTCATCGTAGAAAATAACCTTAGGACAACTAATCGGAAGGTTGAATCGATAGTGTTTGGGTGTGATAAAAATTTGATGCAATCACAGATGACACAATATTTTTCATGGCCAAAAATAATTCATTACACACATTCAAATTAGACACATGTTACACGGCACACAAAGGCAAATGGAGTAATCAGAGTAAAAGTTAGAAAACTATTACAATCTTTCACTCTAGAAGATCTAAAACTGACACTACTGTGACAGAATGAAAGCATAAAGCAGTTACTTGATTTCATTTACATATGGTTGTAGATAAATTATTTGAGACAAGAAACAAATTTCGTACACAAATAGTCATTGCTAATTTAGATTTGATTGGTTATTTGATTAGAAACAGCAACGTTCACGATTTTCAATTTTCTGTCATATATTATACATTTTAAACGTTTTTGAAGAATTACAATACACGTTCAAATTCATGCATTTTTTGAAAGATTATAGTTTTGATGTTAAAAAACTTTTCGGCAACATCATCTGTGATGTAGCCTTTAGAGTTTTAGAGTTTCGGATTTAACGAGAAAAAGTAATGAGTTGAATACTGTTATTTTTGTTGGTATTACAGTATATAACGTACAATTTGATTTAGTTTTTTTAATATTTCATTGGAAATGTAAAAAATATACTAGTATTTATTTGTTAGTATTACAGAGAACAAAGTAAAAATGTTTTAGATAAATACTGGAAATTATTTTATGTTAGTATTAGAGTGTGTATGAAACTCGAATTGTATTAATTTCGACTTGAATTAATTTCAAGATTAGTTTGAAAATAATGAAAGGAATTCTTGTACCTTTTTGTTGTTATTATAATATAAAAAGTATATCGTTTATTTAGTAGGTATATTAATTTGAAAGTATAAAAAACTAGTATTTTGTTTGCTAATACAATGTAAAAAGTAAGAAATGGTTTCTTTTATTCGTAATACAATGTAGAAGTAAAAATACTGCTATTTTTGTTGGTATTAGAGTGGGGAAATTTTTTTTCTTGAGAACACAGTGTAGAAATTTAAACGGAAAACTCAAATTGATGCTTTTTTCAAAGTTAACAGTTTTGTTGTTTAGAAATAGAACTGCATAATATTGGCTGTCATATAATCAGTGAGCTTGTTTTGCGATCATTAAATGTTACCAGGTTACGATCAAACACATTTAAACAGCATACTTTGCTGGTGATGTTCAATCACTCACATCTGTCCACACCACTATCCGTACGAAAATATTTTAATTATTGTATTTAAATAAGTAGGCGTCAGGATGTCGATAGAGACTAGTTGAAATAACCAATCTCATACATAGCTAACCAGAATCACAACCCTTACTTTCATTGAATTTTTTCCATTCACCACAAAAAACCCATACATCATCATTAAGTTTGACAAACATCACATGCTACATAAATACCAAGAACATACCCCTGGATAGATAAGAGAAAAATGTATAATAAAATATAAATAGAAAACTTGCATGCTGAAGTTAGAAGGAAATTAACCCGAAAAAATAATATAACAAAAAGATAAAGCAAAGTAAAATATGCTAGTATGAAACATTCACCCTAAAAAAAGAGAGCCTGAAACAAGAGATTCTCTCAATAAGAGGAAAGAAATGTTAAAGTAAATTTTATGATGAGAAAGTGAATAGACGAAATCAAGATAACACGGGATAAACACAAATTAGGTAAATTAGAAGTCTAGACAAATATCATAAGGTAACGTCGGTAACATGGCAGACACAACATTCATTCACATTAACTGTTTACACAAGCGCAGTATAGATTAAGCAGCGAAGGGATCCGACAAGAAATTGCCCCGTTATCTGAAATGGAATTTAAAATATCTAGCTGGCCCAACCCACTCGAATCGAACTCGCCAATTTATCTAAACAATCTCTTATCTCATTTTCATCTCCTTGTTAGTGTCTAAACAATCTGATCAGTTCTCAATAAGAATAGGGTTCGTAGCACAATATCTTCCCATTCGCGATTTCATACGTGACAAAACGACATCCATTTTTCCAAGAATAAATAGGCGAGAAGTTGTCACACCTATATGGGATATCGATATTCCGGAGCGAGAATTCCTAAACGACGCACTTGAGAATATTGTATGTTTTGCCTAGCAGATTCCTTCAGATGAAGCTCACATGGAAGTGAATCAGGCAACTCCGCCAAAATCCACCTGAAGTCTACGCCATTCATAGATAATACATTCCACATCAGTTGCCAGAAGTGAAAATTCAAGGCTGATGAGATAATTTTACTATGACATATATGCCCTGAAAAAGCTCAATTCGGTCGCCGGAAATCCGAACCACCAGCAAAGATGGCCCGGAGCGACCTTGTTTAATAAAAACCAATAAGACATTCCTAGGTTGTGAACCGAGCAATTTCCCCCAAAGCCTTTTGAGACTCTTTGAAGAAAATCGATTTTTCCGAGGTTTACATCGACACTCAGCACTTGTAATGGGGGAGAGATAGTACGGAAAATATGTGCTCCGATAATGAAACCTCCCTCAACAAACACCGTATGAAATCTAACGGCGAAGCGTTTTTGTAACACTCCAAATGCAACATTCCCACACAGAAGCAAGACCTCTCTGAGAGAATTACGAGTAGGTGGACAGAAAACACAGAATAGCTTTCATATGGCCCTTATAGAGATGGGGAACAAATTGAGAATACGTAAGTGGCGTACACTTCTACCCTATCTCTTTAGAGCAACCACTCTCCAAGTGTGCGAACCTCTGATCGTTCGGCGCATAAAGCAAAAACATCGGAAATTAACTAATGTCTACAGCAATATCGGCCACGGTAAACAGTTATCTCCTTCACAGACATGATAATTTCAATCCACGCACTATGTCGGCTTGATAGATCATCCTCAGAGAAATATTAGGCACAAGCTACCGCAAAATCTACAGCAAGCAGCACTTCCACGGATAAACCTAGGCCACGTCCATGTAGAAACAAAGCTTCAGGCCTCTATATAACCAGAGATGGAGCAAACGTGGAAATTTTCGAAGCTCCGGAGATACTAACTCTACCATCAGGATCATCAGAAATGAATTCATAACCGCAGAGATGAAGTCCATGTAAATTTTGCCTCCGATCATAATTACACTTATGACCCCTAAAATTCTTTGGATCACCCGTCAACATTCCATCAACTCATGTCAACATGAACTAAGGTCATAAGATGACCCTGCTCTGGAAGGAAAAGTCTCTCTCAAGCATTTATCTGTTCACTGGATAGATATCCTTCCAGTTGTTATTTTCTTGATTGGGATGGTATGGGGGAGTGAATAGGAAATGAAGCCATAGCGGGAGAAGTGGGGGGAAATTACACTTACCTGAAATTGGTGAAGCAGGAATCAATTGGAACTAGGGCATTTGTTTCTCCTCCTCTTTCATGTAGTCTTCTCTCTTCCTTTTTAAAGAGGACAACCTAGATTAAGTCATTACCTCCAACGGCATATACGAGTCTGGTTGCTGTTGCAGCCTTAGTCTTTGTTGCTGTTATTGCTGATGCAGATTCTTTTGCAGTATTTGTTGTGCTTGCTGGTGTTGTTTCAACATACAGTATTGTTACTGTTACTGTTGCTTTGACTGTAACTGTGGCATATATTTCTGCTACTTCTGATGATATTTCTGTTGCTCTTGTCGTCTCAGTAATTTTTGATGTTGCTGTTTCTATACTTGCTTCTGATGTTTCTTTTGTTCTTGCATTTCCTTATGAAGCTGGTGATAATGAACACAAATTCCTTATGGTATTACATATCGTAAATATCAAACATCAAATGTTAATGAATAAGTATCCGAAACGCGGTCAGTAAGCATTTCACAAACATCGCTACTTTCAAAGCTGATGAGCTAATATATGTAGTAAACATAAATTTATACATAAGAATTACTCTACTTTACCAACTTTTAAAATATATTCAAGACCAGTTGTTATATATATATATATATATATATATATGGTTTTTGGTCTGCCATTGATTCAATCGTTTTTGACCTTTTTAAACGTCAAATCTCCCGTGGTTAAGAAGTAGGATCAGTCAGGTCTGGTGAATTAGCGGTCACAAGGCTTTAACCTCAGCCTGTGTTCTTTGCTGACATCAGCTGACCCATTGGCCATGCGTCAAAAATCAATGATCGATTATAATAAATTCGCTCCTCTGATGTCGAAGCAATTCCTTTTGTCACCGATGCAAAAGTGGCGTCACTTGAGGCGAGCGGTTTGTTTGAAGGCAAAACGAAAGAGCAGAACATTTACTTTGTCCACTTACGTCTAGTTTCGCTTTTAATTCCTTTGTGTTTTTCTCTGAATAGTTTACTAAGCGCTTCAAATTCTCTTCGTCTGTATACCGTTTCCAGCCTTCGCAATTCATATTCTTATAATTTTCAGTACAAATCGAAAACGATTACATGATATTTAAACATTATTACTACTTTATGAATGACTATCGCCTTTATTGCTTTAGCTCATCATCATAACATCCTGAACTGATCCAAATTTCGATCAATAGATCAAAGACTATGCAAAGGAAAATAATTATGAACCATCCAATGAGACATTAGATGGCGTTCTTTTATCTCATTTGTCGATCTCTCCTAAGCGTCGTATTAACTATTTCGATTATGAAGTCGGACTATTATATTTAGAATCGAATTTTGTTTAATGCCTTATTTAATTTGAACAGCTCCTATTTTATAACTGATCTATTATGTTATTTATTATTTTCTTTTGTTAATCTACTCTAAAACAAAAATAAAAGTAAAAAAAAAAGAATATGGTTCGTGAAAGAATGACAAGTAAAAAATGTTTTGTGTCTCACTTAAATCACGTTCATTAAGTGTGCATATGTAATAAGCAGTCAGTTAAGGGTGATACGCTTGGGCGATAGTGTCTGTTTCGATACTCAAGGATTGGGCTTATTTTCCTGCAGTAGTTTGCCATTATTTTCTGCGGCAGCTTTTTGCAAACCACCGCTCTAGAACAAAATCTGGCTTGCCATTTAACCCATAGCTGAAATGAGAGAAATTATTTAATATCTTTTCTAAGGCCATTTGCGCGTAAGTGAATTCGACAGTTTCAACTGGAATTCAAATTCGATTCTACCGATTTCTCTTTCCGAACAGAGATCTATCACTCCACGAAGTTTCTCAACGAATATGCCTAAATTATAAAGACATATTTCGACACATCAAAATCAGTTTCTAAAATATCTGGAAGAAGGCATATTTTCTTGTAAAATTAAAGTTGTGAAAAGTATGCAAGGAGAAGATATAGACTAGTATAGAAATTACTAATCTATGATTAAAATAATGAACTGGATTATAGAACTATTGTATAATACTGCTTAACAATTTGTGATCAGAATATAGAATGTCTTTGAAGAAGATAAAACATGTTTTGTTTTAACAATGTTTGGACAGAGCGATACTTTTACTAATTTTTTGCGGCAACGAGAAAATAATAGAGCTAGATTCACACAGATTTAAGTGTGGAAAATCACAACGATTGAAAAAATTGACCTGTTTTTTCTTAAAAAAAAAACAGAAAGAATAATTCACTGCTTAAAATATAAAAGAAAATATACCAATATATGCTACATTGTTGATACGACGCTAATGATTTCATGAGATCGTGGACACGTGTTTACTAGCCATTTTGCAATTCATAAAGTGATAATGTCATAAGAATTGGATATAATATTTCAAACATTCTCAGTTATTCTTCGAACATCCGACTTTTATCAACGAGAAGTTAAAATTTAGTAGTGTTGAGACTAGTTGCATTCCATCACATCTTGTTAACTGACACTGCATATTGTTACTTAAATCAAGCTCCATGCATGTTATCACTCCAGAAGACAGGATTGCTATTCTTGTAACAAGCAAATAACTTGAAATCCTGATTGAATATAAGTTTTCAATGACGAAACTAAAATAGAAACCTTTTGAATGGGCATCGATAGCGGAATTGATTCTGCCTACGTGGCCGAATCGCAAAATTTCGTTTAACTGAACTGTGTCAATACAAGACGGAAGAATGGCACTTGTAGTAAGATTGTTTAAAATTAAACTGGATAGACCTTAGTATTGTCAAATTCAGTGAAGTAAGAAAAATAACATATGGAAGACATTTAAATGAACTTCTATCCTAAGAAGTGTCCTCATTCCGAGGACGATCAGACGATTGCAGCCATCTTGTTTGAAACGACAAAGATTATTGCGAGTGCATTTTTGTTAGTGATCACCACGAACAAGAAATCGTATTTAGATTCCTAGTCCATTTTTATCTCAGGCTAAATATTTAGAATTGACAGTATATGTGGTATGATTGCACTATTTCTTCAAAAGATTCGTCTGCCAATTTCAAAAATCATTGTAATAAAGAAAGTAGTATATTCCATTAACAGACGATATGGTGGTTTAAGTAATAAGGCGATTATAAGACTGTGAATAATTGAATGATCTATATATGATGTTACTTTTCCATAAATCATCCTGATAAAGTTTAAAGAGAAATTGTTGCCATTTTTTTTTTTATATATAAGCGTTTCACCCCGAGTAAGGCATGTCACTGCCACTACTGCGCAGGGGGCTACATAGAGTGGAGAAAAGATGATTAAATATAGGAAATGTCAGAGGGTGGGTGATAGGCGGGTAAGGAGACAGAGAATGAGGGTTGGGTAGATGAGAGTGTTCTGAGAATAATTGGGAATTAGTGTGATAGGAGGTGTCTATTGACCCTACATTCAAACACCTGGAAATTGTAGCTGTCGGGAAAGCAGACTTTTGGAAGGGAGTTCCACAGGCGGGAAGCACGAGAAAAGAAGCTGTTGGAGTAGAATTTACGGTTACATCTTATTTGTTTAACTGTAAAAGGGTAGGCCCTAGTTGCTAATCTAGTATCTCGTGTAAATTCATGCTTAAGCGGCACCAGTGATCTAAGCTCATCGGAGCAGAAGCCATGAAAGTACTTGTAGAAGAGGCACAGGGAAGCCACATCACGCCGGTGAGAGAGTGGTTGCAGTCGGTCTGCCAAGTCAGTATCAACCATGTTACAGATACTCCTTTGTATTTTGTCAAGAAGCCCAAGGAGAGCAGCAGGGGCACCCGACCAGATATGGCAGCAATATTCTATACACGGGCGGATGGTAGATTTGTATATGTGCAGAATAGATTCAGGTGGGAAAAACTTCCGGGCCCTGCACAGAGAGTCGACTTTCATAGCAGCAGATTTGGCAATGGATTCGATATAGTCATTCCATTTGAGGTCCGCCAAAAGGGTAAGGCCAAGGAGGCGTAGTATTTTACTCTCTGGGCCAAATTCGTCACCCTGGTTCTCACCCGCTTGCTCGGCCGCCATTGCCCACCGGAACCATTTCTTCCGGCTCTATCGAAGCTGCTCGTTGAACCAAAACAGGCGCCTTTTCGCCTCAGCACGGAACAAGTGTAAAAAAGTACTGAACGAAGCTAAGAGGGCGTTTGCTATCAGAATTAGGCAACGCATAGCATCCTCTAAGCTTGGTTCCAAAGATGACTGGAGTCTCTGTAAAAGCGTGCTCAGCAGGAACAAGACTTCAATACCCCCACTAATCAATGAGTTTGAAGTTCTCACCTACCCAGCGGACAAGGCTGAATGCTTTGCCCGTAGATTCTCAACCAATTCGACACTGGACTCGTTAGGAATACCTACACCAGACTTCCCACACAGAACTAAGGCTCAACTAAATAACGTCCACATTACACCCTCGCTGGTCGCCAAGATAATTGCACAACTTGACCCACACAAAGCGAGCGACGGTGACGGAATCCCAGTCATAGTACTGAAGAAATGTGCCCCAGAACTCTCCTCTGTCCTCTCTAAACTCTATAACCTCTGCCTATCTGCTTCCTGCTTTCCTGCCTGTTGAAAGTCCTCCTGCGTAGTTCCTATATTTAAGAATTCTGGCGAACCCTCAGACCCCGCCAATTACCGTCCTATTAGTCTCCTTCCGATCTTTGGCAAAGTTTTCGAAGTCATTATAAATGCCCAGGTGATTCAGCATCTCACGGCCAACAGGCTTCTCTCTGACAAACAGTACGTGTTTCGCTTCACCAGGTCTACTGCTGATATGCTAACGACCATTACCGAGTACATATACCGGGCACTTGACAAGAATGGTGAAGCCCGAACCGTTGCCCTGAATATCTCCAAAGCGTTCGACAGGGTCTGGCATGCTGGCCTCTTGTGCAAACTGCGGAGCTACGGGATAGCTGGACATCTGTTTGACCTCATCCAGTCTTTTCTCTCTAACCGCACATTGAAGGTGATATTAAATGGGCATACCATACGAACGGAGGCGTCCCTCAAGGTACTCTCCTAGGTCCCACCCTCTTTCTGATCTACATTAATGATCTCTCCGACACCTATAGATCCCAAGTTGGCATGTATGCCGATGAAACAACAATCTATTCTCGCATCGATCAAAAACCAGGTGTGGACGACAAGGTGAACCTCGACTTAGAACAGATAACAGTTTCGTTGAGAGTGTGAAGTTTTTTATATTGAAACATTTGTGGTTTCAAATTCGATTTTCAAGCCAGATCGTTAAACACGAGTGAAAAAATCAAACAATTTCTACGAGATTGTTTTCATGGATGATAATTTACTACTATGAGAGATAAAAGAAATAAGGTTTAGGTCCAACGCTGTCTACCCAGTAGGTTCTCTGAAACTCGCTTTGTGCAATATGTGTACATCTCACGAGATGATTAAATGTTAAAGATATTTTTTCTTTACTTGAAATATTCATTTAAAAAAATAATTTATCTTCCTTCATGAATTTTTCGTTGTCCTAAATTCTTGCTCAGCACTTTTACATCACTTACTGATAATCAACAATCGAAAATAA
Source organism: Ascarosepion bandense (assembly GCA_037127315.1). Classification (NCBI taxonomy): domain Eukaryota; kingdom Metazoa; phylum Mollusca; class Cephalopoda; order Sepiida; family Sepiidae; genus Ascarosepion; species Ascarosepion bandense. The sequence goes on from JBBBDQ010000821.1 coordinate 3,260,104, forward strand.
AGGTTCACGCTCTGTTTATATATATATATATATATATATATATATATATATATAGCCATCCGCAGACAGAACTGTTTTGTTGTAACACAGCTCATCAGTGCGGTTAGACAACCGATTGCATTTTACCCAGAATTGAAACCCGACCGTATTGACGTGAGTCGTCGATTCTACCTTGGAAGAAGGAGGCAGACCTTTTAGCGTTTATATTATCATTATACACGCATAATAGCTGAGAGTGTTCCAATTCATTGCTTAATGAAGAGATGCGTATATGACAGAGTAGCATCTGTTTTTCAATGTCTACCAATCTTCCAGTGTGCTCAATCATTGTGAGAGCGTAAAAAGTCATCCGCAGACCGATCTCTTTCGCTGTATCACAGCTCATCAGTACGGTTAGACAGCCGATTGCATTTTTCCCAGGATTGAAACCCGACCGAATTGGCGTCAATCGGCGATTCTACCTTTGAGCAACGGGCGCTCGGTAGAAGAAGGCAGACGTGATATATGGATCGTTCATTTCATTCAAATTTTAGGCTGAGTGTTTGCCAAGCGATATCTCAGTGTGTCTATTCTGACGAAGCTTACACTTGTAAGCATTTCTTTCATTTTTTCGTTCAATATTTCTCGTTTAATTTGTATTCTTTTGTGCCTTTTATTTTTCTGTTTTTTTTATTTTACTTCCACTTTGTCCCATAGCCATCTTGTGATTTTTAGAAATCCCGCAATATCTACAATGAATGAGGAGGGCATAGTTGAGGCATTGAAAGCTCTTTTTGCTACTCCGGAGAGGAAGACTCCATCAATAACCTCATCGTTTGAAAATAAAATGAAAAATGGCAAAGGAAAGGAAAAAATATCTACTGCCCTCCTCTCTACATGGAAGTCCCATTCTCACCGTGAGTTAGATATTGAAGACTTTGTCTAATAGGCAATCCATTTAATACGCCAGAAGAACTTATTAATACTTCAGATTAAAAATATGTGGAGAAAACAATAATTCATGTTTTCATTAGCAAGAGGATTTCGTTTACTGTGTATTTGCAATCATTCCCACTGTATTATTTTCGCTTAGTTAACTTGCATGTCTGCAATTTCATAAACGTTGTGAAGATACCATTCTAATGATCTTTTTATTCACTTATTTTATACTGTAAATTAATGCATTTTGTTTTATCCCCTTCCCCTCACGATTGTAAAAATTGTGTAATAGTTTAGTATACATCAAGAGAATGTGTTGTTTTGGTGATTGTGAGATATATTGGTTATTATAAATTTGGCATTATGGTGAAATGATTATTGTAGGCATTATTGTTTCAGTAAATAAGACAAGTTCTGCTAAATTAAGGGGCAGGGAAAACCAGCTTTTACCTCAGCCACTTTTTGACTTTTCAACATATTCTATATATTACATTTAAATAAATATTTTAGAGTTGCCAAGCGACAAAAACAAATTATATTAATATTGTCTTTGGAAAAATCGAATATATTCTTAAGCATAATTTCGTCTACTGGCTACTAAATACTAATCATATATTTTGCAGACAGTGTGTTGTCTTCTGCTTGTTTTGACTAGTTCCTTTTTTCCATTTACCCATGTTCAATTTTTGTCTTGATTAATCGTTCGCTTATATATATATATATATATATATATATATATATACTAGCAGTATAGCTAGATTTAAATGGAAGATTTAAAACTAATCCATGGTCCTGGAGCTCAGACTCTTTGGACGTTGGCACGAAAGACTAAAAAGTAATAGTTGTTTCCATTTAAAGCGAAACCGTAGAGTGAAAGAAAAATGAGTGGGTGTAAGTCAAATTGTGATTCCTGGTAGTGACATCAGATAGGTTTTCTCCTCGTAAACTGAATTTTGAAGGCTAAATATGTCCGCTGAGTAAATGGTATCATGCCTGAGACTAAGAACTACAATTATACATACTTAGATCCAAACACGAAGCAAAAACTAAAATAAAAACTGTTGAAAAAACACAGACATACAGGAAGATAAACAGACACACACACAAACATCTTGGCTTTTATATATATATATATATATAGTTGTATGTGTTATGTCTTGAAGGCTGTCACAAGGCGTTGAATGAAATAAAGGAAGTTCCAGAGTTGTTTCTATGACCTGTTTATTATGATATTTCGAGACTATAATCTCATCCTCAGAATGGCAGAGAAATTCTCAGAATGACCGTGCTTTTTAGCTGCCCATCTATGAATGGCTGGCTTTATGGACTGCTGCTGTACGTGTGTGCCTGTATGTATTTGTTCGTGTGTATGTGTACGAGTGTGTATCTGTGTGTGTTCTAGTTGTTTTTTTTTAATTTTATTTTATGGTCTAATGTGTGTGTGTTGTGTGTGTGTGTGTGTGTGTGTGTGTGTGTGTGTGTGTGTGTGTGTGTGTGTGTGTACAAGTTGGGGTTTTATTGGTCTGATGGAATCAGTTCGTAGGATCTGGGAGTTGATGTGACTTTTACCGGGTCAAAGAATATCAGTTTCATTGCTGCTGTCTCATCTATCTGATTTATCTGGTGGTGTTTGCTTGTTGTGTGTGCTGTAATTGAATCTACTTTATTTTGTATATATATCTGTGTGTGTGTGTGTGTGTGTGTGTGTGTGTGTGTGTGTGTGTGTGTGTGTGTGTGTGTTCTGTCCTGGTACGTGGTTTGTTATGAGCTCCATTGCTACTATAGCCGGGGGGGGGAATGTGTTAGCGTGTTTATTGTAACTATTTTTCCCTGTGTGTATAGGCTATGTGTAATATTGTAATTAAATCTACCTCATTTTATTTATCTGTGTGTGTGTGTGTGTGTGCGTGTGTGCTTTAGCCTTGTTAGCGGTTTGTTATAAGGGAGGAAGAAGTGTGTGTGTGTGGTTATTGTTACTGATTGCATCTGTGGGTGACCTTTGCTGTTGTGTTAAGTGCATCTTGGTGTTGTCTATAGTGTTATGTAATCTAGGTTTAATTCTTGGCGATTATTAATTGGCGGTTAGAATTTAGATATTATTAAGGACTCTTTAATGCGTAGGTTACCTATGTTGCATTCCTTAGCCAAGATATTAACGGTTATGGTTTTGTCCTTATATTTGCATTTTTTTAAATGTTTTTTGGAATGACGACGCTTGAGTGTCTAAATGTTCTTTTATCCTAATGTGTAGTTGTCTTGTAGCGCTGCCGACATAGAATGCGACGCATTTGGCGCATTGTATGCTGTATATGACATATACCTGGTGGTATATACCGGTGCCTGCAATAGGGCAGTTGGTTAGTGTGCATGCGGTGTTGTTGTTTGTTCTGTGGTTGGGGTTAAGGTGCCTGCGAAGAGTGGGGAAGTAGTGTGCCAGCTGTATGTCCAATCCCTCTCTGTAGACAGCTCGAAGTATTTTTGATGTTATGTATTCACTGAGTGTGGTAAGCACAGCAAGCAGTTGTTAGATAGGGTGCGGCGCTTTGGGCCCCTTCTACCCTTCCTATATATATTATCGATTTTTTGCACTATTGCAAGAACTGCAACCTTGAATAACGTTTCTTATGTCTTTTTCTATGAGTGTATCAAATTTGATTAAAATCGGACTACTCCTTCTATAACCGATTTTATCAATGATCGATTTCCTATATTTATCAGTGGTACCTCGACAAAAACCCTAGCTAAAAATACTCGCAGACGCTTATAGTACAACTGTGCAAATTTTCAAGAAAATCTGTTCAAGCATTTCGGAGTAACGGACACATTGACAGACACACAAAAGTTCCATTTATAAATAAGTTATATATATATATATATATATATATATTGTATACATATATATATATTGTATATAATATATATATATACAATATATATACAATATATATAATATATATATTTATATATATATTATATATATATTGTATATATATATATAGTATATATAAATATATTGTATGTATATATATATATATATATATAGTATATATATATTATATATATATTATATATATATCTTATATATATTATATATATATATATATATATGTATCGTCTTTTTATTTAGTTTGAAATTTATGGGTTGTGATTTTTGCCTCTAACTGGCAATTGTTCCAATTTATCCATTCCAATACATGAAACATCGCATGAAATGCCCAGATATCCTTTATGGAAACTTTGTCATGTTTATTTTGTTAATTTTGCAGGATTGACCACCCGTTCAATGTAAAATATATTTTTACAAATGGAGAATATATTTTCCTTATTTTCCCCAAAATTATATTTTTGTGAATTATGAGTTATGAACTCTGCTTTAGATTTCGTATAAAGTAACACTCTCATGGTGTATATACATAATTTCTTTCTGTCAAGTCAATGAAGATGTTGTTTCTTCCAGTTATTTGGCAATTTTCGGAATCAATCTCGATAATCCGTCTGCAAGTGACATCTTTTTAGAAATAAATTCTCTATTTTGAAGAAACAGTTAAGTCTGATAGACGCCAGTCTTTGCAGTGTATTTGCAGTGTGCGCTGGAATTCTTTTCTCCGAGCCAGAAATGTCATGATCGAACGGGGACCTGTTTAAAAATCAACTGTCTGCCAAGAATATACTTGTAAAAATTTTTACAACAAAAATCATGGCTAAATCTTCTGTTCCGTTTAGGGATATTTTTCCCACTGGCAGAAGCGTCATTGAGACGTTATAAACACCGTTACATTTTCATCAGTTTGTTTATGAAGCAATACGTCTTCTAACCTTTCATAATCTGCTACATATATTTTCTTAATGATAGATAAGAAAATAGAGTTGCTTTTCAATTTCTGAAATGTTTCTCGCATTGTATAGAAACTTCCCCATTTTCACCTTTTTCCAACAATTTATTAGAAGATATTCTATGATCATGTTAGGATTATAGTTACTATAGTATTTTTCTAATTCTAATAGTGCTTGTAAGCGTGCAATATTTGTATATGCTTCTGAAATGATCCGGTTTCTACTATTTGTCATTAATATTTCGACATAAATTCTTGAATTTTGGTAGAAAGATGAACTTGTAACATTCATTCTGTATCCTTTTAAACATCTCGTTCACGTAATTCCCATGTTCATTACGTCTATGCTTTTAATCAACATCAATCAACCATTAAAATTCCTTGTCACTGTCATTCTTGCTGATGTCATTCTTTCGCATGAAAATGTTTCCATTCTTAAATATCACTAAAGGTAAATGTAAGGTAAATTTGAAGAATTTCTTCGGGAATTCTTCATAATGTAGTAAATGTCTGATAACAGTATTAAGAGGACATAATTTGATGAAACTCATTTCTCCTTAACCTTTAAGCAGAAATAACAGTCGTCGATGTAACATTGTAGCTACCGACAAATCATCGGAATGATTACCAAGTAAATTTGAATACACCTAATCCAATATCGACGGTGCTCATGATATGTTCAAGTAATTTGTTCTGAATGCCCGGCTTTAATTTAAATTCAGCATGGTAATATTTTTTGCAAAATCATTGATAGTTTTCTGCTACTGTTTGTTGTAAGCACACCACATATGTAGTAGAATAAATCCAATTTTTTTCTCATAATCAACTTGAAGTCATTGCCTTTTGTTTAAATGCCGATGTACACTGCGATATCTATACACATTGTTAGTTACTGGTAAGAATTGTAAAAATAGGGTAAAATTCGTTCAATAGATTTAATTCTTATACAGCCACCATTTATTTATGATATAAACTTTCGTTAATAATGTTTGAATTGCGTTAATTATGTTTTTAGATTTTATAACCTAAAATCCTTGAATTCTTTTTATATAAAACCGTGAACTTACTCAAATACAATTTAAGTATGAAGAATAAAAACTGATTTAAAAATAGGTCGTAAGTTATGATTCGGCGCCTTCAAAATAATCAAGAAAGTGTCATTACCTGTTTACTCCAGTCTCTGAATTTACCATTGTAAGATATCTAAAATGGTCATATACTATTTGCATTGCGTGTATTTTTGATAATTTTAAATGTGCTAATAATTTTAATCTAAAAATATCTTCATTTTCTATAAATTTCTTGATTGTCCATTTAATGATAAACTATTTATGTTTATGGATAAAAATTTAAACAAATTAAAACAAAATATTGATTCGTGACCCTGAAAAATAAATTGATAAAATAATATCCTAAATTAATTTGAAATAATAGCACAAAATTTAATTGCAACAGCATTAACTCAATTTCGTTTGATGTGGCACAAACTAGATCTCTTAGCATCTTTCGTAGTTTAATTTCATTTAAGTGGTAAAAATTTAGAATATTTAAAGAGTTATCAAAAGGAAAAATATAATTGATTAAGTATAAATTCCTCTTTTAAAATATGCATTTGTGCATAGGGCCCACGTGTGCATGTGTGAGCATCTTCGTTTTTGATTAAATGTGTTTAGGTCAGTGTGACGAGAGAAAAAAACAAGAAAATATATATAGAAATGATTTAGATATTATATATATATATATATATATATATATATATATATATATATATATTAAATGTCTATATTATATCTATTTTATTGCATTAGTTCCACAATTATCGATTGCGATTTAAATATGCATTCACGTAAAAGCCTCATATTTAAAGCATTATTCAATTTGAATTATGTCGCAATGTTGACAATATTAAATTTATTAAATTAATTCGTTTTATTCTAATGCAATATGGAATCTTTCAAACTTATAAACTCATTACTTGGCGTCCTTGTCGCCAAATATATTACTTTTAAAATACTTCTAGAATTATTACCTTTTTATTTTATTGATTTTAGGATATATCAAGAATTGATGCATTGTATAATAAGTTGACCTACAGTTTAATGTCTTTGAATATATATGTAAAGATTTATCGGGTTTATAATTGAGCTTTTCAGCAAATGTTACTTGCTGTATGATGAGTATGTAATATATAGTTTGTGTATATCTGTTACATTTAATCTCTAATATCCTAATCGGCATATATATATATATATATATATATATATATGAAATGTACTGGCCGTATTCTTGGCGCCAGAATATTACTAAAAGTGACTCTGCCAACTACATATATTCTTAAAAAGTTGTTTGAATTAAAAAGTATTTGTTACGTATGAAATATTATTAATATGTTAACTAAATGTACGCCAAATCCATGGGTATTCCATTGGTAGACGCGTTTGAATAAACACTGCGGTTTTCATTTTAGACAATACAGATATAACATGATCATTTCGTCATTCTGTGAAACTGAACAAATTTGAAACTAAAACATCTAAGCAATTCCTATCGATTTAAGCCAATGTATTTTATAGCCGACCGCAGTTTTTATTGTAATTTCAATGCTAGTCGAATAAAGATAAGTAAGCTCAAGTCGGTAAAAAACGATTGACTTCTATTTAAAATATTAATAATTTTCAGAAAATTTTTATGCGGCAACAATCTGAGTAATTTTTAAAAACTTTTAGATATTGTCTTTTTGTGATTTTTTGTCAGACATTCCGTTGTTATCTCTGATTTGCACATATAAAGAATTAGATATTTAATCTCTTTTAATATTCAGGTTCATTGTTATGCGTCATAATATACTAAAGAACATCAGAAGACTATTAAGTATATTAGTTTATTCGGTTTAGTGCCATATGGATTTTATAATGCTGAAATCTAAAAATGATTTTAGTGGTAAATTTTTTAATATTTAATCAAACAAGGGAGAGAAAGGGTTGATTCATACCTTTACCAAGATTATTTGCGCGAAAGTGAATATAAGAAATGAAACTAAGATTGAGAATGGGCTCACCAATTAACAATTCCGAGTGATTATCCATTACATCACTCGCACAACCAAGATTAAGGCACCTAGTATTTCCTTCTAAGTACTGACCAGGCCCGACGTTCCTTATCTTTAGTGATCGTCTGCAAACTATTGAGATCCGTATGATATTAAACAATATATATCTAAAGATTTGATAGTAATTTTTAAAAATATTTATAACTATACAATCGAGGTAATTAAATAAAACAGAAAACATAGTTCCTTTAGATCAAATTATGCGGACTCAGAAAATAGACAGTTATTAGTTGCATGAAGAATATTAGTTTCATTACATTTTTTAATCTATAAATTAGTTGGTGAAGTACCGATTTCAACTGATCTGTAAAAAAACGAAATCAACAGATGGATGCATTAAATGTTCCAATGTTTCAATGTTCAAAAGTAAACAATATACCCAAAAAAGTATTTAAACGTGAAGAATTAATCCGATAATCTTAAATTAATAAACAACCACATTTTCTTTTATGTACTTTCAGAATGAATATGGAAATGTCTCTCCATATTTGTCTACTCTTATATGTGTTAGTAATTTTTCTTTTATAGCGAACACGGAAAAATACAGGATTTCTTACAGAAGGGAGCAAGTTAAAGCGAGAAGAATGACTGAACAATAACTTTCAGAAAACTAAATGCATGGTCACTAAAAAAACGACTCAAAATGCCAAATAAATGTCTGTTATACTAAAATAAAACAGGTGCATATATTTAAATACCCAAGAGATGGTATGACAAAAAAATGAAAACAGAAACACTGAGACTACAAGAAGTATTGGCATTTCAAAAATAAGCCAGAGAATTGAGAGACACGAAAATTTCGTATAAAACCATAGAAGAGTACGAGACTATTATGTGGCATCAATTTCTGTGTCATTTCTTCAAAAATTAATGAACAGAAATAAATTTCTAATGATGGATGCTAAGATATTATGGACCAAAAATGTGAGCAACGACAAAGTTTTGGAAAGGATGCAAACTAAAAGGTAACTTATAAATAGCAGCAGGAAAAACAGGTGAATTTTCTGGGCGACTTAGAGAAGAAAGTGATTTTGGAGAATGTAATACTCCCAGAATGAAAAAGTGAACGAGGGACAAGACAAAGCAACGTGAGACATTCTTGATTGACTTAATCCAGTGTATTGAGAAGCGAGGTTTGGGAAATATACCATAAGTCAAATTAAGATCAATGAAAGAAAGAATTCAATAAACGTCTACGTCCTGAAAACCCACGGCACATGAAGTAGATCTCTTAAAACCCCTGCAATGCCATCTATTTACTCAAGGTTTTCAAGTATCTCTCGAATTGTTTTCACTCTCTCCTCCTTTTTCCATCTACAGAAGGAAAGTTCGTTTTGAATTAAATGGATTAAGTGAGATTAGAGAATGCTTTATTCTTCAACCCAATAATTAGCAGACATGGTGGAATCATATGAGACAAAATTATAAAGAAGTAATGGCAATAGCACGGGAAGAAACAGTATATGGTTTGTCACAATCAATGTTTTACAAAACTTACTAGAGTTAAAATATTATCAGGCTCTATGTGGTTCTGTCTTTCTGGCTATGTATCTATACATCATATCCTATATTTTATCTATGTATCCATCATATCCTATATAATCCATCAATCTGATTTCTATATTTTTTCTTCGCACAGTGAGTACTTATCTAGCTGTTACCCCGTCGTTCTCATTGGGTACATCATATCTCTGTCGTGGTCTCTCTCTCTCTCTCTCTCTCTCTCTCTCTCTCTCTCTCTCTCTCTCTATCTATCTATCTATCTATCTATCTATCATTTACATGATGCACACAGTAGAAAAACACGGCAAAATAGACACAAGAAGACACATACATACACACATATATACAAAAATATTTATTCAGGTAATATCAATCATCTTAAAATTCTCTCTTGTCTTTCTCCTCAAATATACAGTCTATTTCATGCTCCCGCACAGTCATCAACTTAGACAACTGACTATAAGCATGAAACAGACTGTCATTGCTGCATTTTTACAACCAAGTCTTTTATTTGTACTATATAACATCGCTTGATTCCTGATATTAACACCATACTCCATAAACATAATATACTTTAAATCTTTCTCTCTCTCTCTCTCTCTCTCTCTCTCTCTCTATATATATATATATATATATATATATATATATATATATATATATGTATGTATGGTTAGATCTTGAAAGCTGTCACAATGCGTTTAGTAAGATAAATGAAGGTGAAGATTTTGAGTATTACTTATTTATTATACATTAATATTTCAAGATCAAAATCTCATCTTCAGAATGGCAGATGAGCGTGTGTCTGTCCACTTAAGTCTGTCCACGTGAGTCTTTGCCTTTCATTCCTTGAAAAGCACAGTCTCCTTTCAATTCTTGAAAGGCACAGTACATACTCTTATTATGATTATCACTTATGAATGAAGACGGAAAAGATCTCAAGATGGTCAAGCGAAATTGATTGAAATACACTGTCTTTTATCAATCAAAGTAGAAAAAATATTACTCAAATTCAAAACAATATTATTGATTGCTCATTAGGGTATTTACATAATATAGTTTAAATATTGGCACGAGGAAATTGAACGAATTCTTTGTTAGTCGTTTCTAATTTCTAACAACAAAAGTAATGGTTCCATAATTTAATTTTGTTCATATCGTAACAGATTTATTGGCAATTTAAAAGACATTTCTTTGCTCATTTACAAAGTAATTAAAATTAATTGAAAAAACAATCATCGTTAAATACGACGTACTACACGAGACTTATATTTGGGATAATATTTCTTTTTTATATTCTAATTATTCATCATTCTCTCTTCCAAATTATTCCTTTCAGTAATAACTTTTAGCGAGAAAATATAGAAAAGAAAAGTACATGAATAATTCATTGCACTTTGACAATATTTAAACTTGAAAACAAATGTTTTTATGAGCAAATATTTACAGAGTGAGCGGCGTAGCGTTCGGTCTTTTTGTTTTGCGTTTGCGCTGGAAGAATCTGCAAGTTGTAGGGAAAAAGGTTTAAATCGCTGTGAATAATCCAACAGAAATTTACCTTGAAATTGCCCACTTGCTCTGACAGCAGTCTGAGAGATTTGTGTGTCGACAGTTCTAAATGGTCTCTGACGTCTTGAGAATGAGAAAGCGTCCTCATAGTGAACTTTGGTCAACAATTGCCTTTGTTATTGTTAACCACACTTACAGTGTTTCGAAACTTTTCTGCCAAACTTGAGATCGTATGGTGATGTGGAATAGGATATTCTCAAGATATTCGCGTGGAAATTGTATCTGAGTAATCGTAGGTTATTTTGCTTGAAAATACAGTTCAACAAACTTTGCCCTCTCTTGAAATGCTCGTCGTAGTCCATTGGGTTATTAGCTAAAACATATAGGTATGCTGTGCATGTCACTTCAAAACGAATAATAAAAATTTTAAAAAAATATATAAGCCTTTATATTTGTCCTGTGTTTTGACACATCAAATATATATAAATACAGACTGATTGCTCGTGTATGTCTGTTATGAAAAGTAGTAAATATTTATTACTGATTCCAGTCCAAGCTGAGTTATAGAGTTCGGCACAAGCAGAGCTAACCTGTGGTTTATACTTCGAATACGCTGAGAATATCTTATTTAAAGTTTCATGGAAGAAGCACATAGAATTGTCTGATAGCAAGTCAGAAAAAATCAGCATTTGGTCAACCCTAAGTTTTTAGTTTCTCTTTCATACATTGATGATTATGTTAAACAATTATTGTTTAATAATTTTCATAGATGGACAAGATTATACTGCTTTTACTCTATTGCTCTACATATCACGATTAGATTTTCCAGTTTCATTATCATCTGATTGATCGATTGTGTAAGTAATAATGTGGAGGGGGGCTTCTTGCAAGGTTTTCTATCAGTAGGCTTCAGGACCTTATAAAAATGAGTGTATAACATTTTCTGAATGTTTTAATTCCTAAGTAATATATTTCTCTATCTGATTAAGCTTCTTAATAGGATGAATATTTTACCACACTCAAAATCTTTTAATATAGTTATATTAGCTTTGTGATTAGCGTGAAAATAATTAAAGAAGATGCTTATTAGAAATCAATGCATGAAAAATACATGAGAATGAATTCAGGCCCGTTCCCTCTAATCTAGCTATATATATATATATATATATATATATATATATATATATATATATATATATATGGTGTTTGCTTAATTAATTTATACTGAAGTAGTATCCGCGTAATTGAAAAAAAAAACAGAGGTCATCACATTACAAAAAAAACAAGTAAACGAACACTTATTCAGTATTAAATTAAGACCTACGCATGCGTACACTAAAATAATAAGTGATGAATATTAGTAAAAATAAATTAAACAACTGCAAAACAAATAGAACAAAGAAAAAATACGCTATAAAGAAGACTATTACCAGAAAATTAAACCATGCTCTATATTGAACAAAAACATACGAAACATAACTGCAAAACAGCACTTATGTGCAGCCTTTGAGATTTCACTCGCCTGATCGACTCAGTTGATCAAAAACTTAATTGGGCGATTAAAGTTTATTGTTTTACTCTCCCGGGGTCGATTAAATACCTCGCGATGAAACGTGGGCATTCAAATCTAGAAAAAGGAAATTTGATTCCTTTTACAACACAAAGTATTAAATTGGACATTAACAATGTCTTAGAATGGCCTAAAATAACATTATTGAGCGCTTTGGTCTTATGAATGGCGCCTGTTTTACTTCGGAATGTGTGGTTAAACAAAGGACAGTGACATTCCGCAATGATCAAGGCAAGATCAGACACGAAATTTAGATTGACAAGCTTCTGACCTTTTTCTTCGTCCCGGTCATTGTAAACATTCGTTTAAATAACGCTTCCAGAGTGGAAATGAAATATATCTATCGTCAAGATTAAAGACGCTCACAGATATTTAGAAACTCATTTTGAAGGATATTATCCTCAAATCAACATCCATATTTTTCCCCGCTTACGAAAATTAAAAACGAATATTTGAAAGAAAAAAAATGCAGAGTTTTATCGACGCACCTAAAATAAACTATACAAGTAAGTAACTTTTTTAAAAGAAAATCGTTTTGAACATGAAATCTGTTATATTTATCATCTATGAGATGAGGGTTTTAGTCAAACAGAAGAAAGGAACTACGAATTTCGGTAAGTCAATTTAATCGCCAAAAAAACAAAAAAACAAAAAAAAAACAGTATATCAAGACGTTAAAAATGATCAAACTTAATAAGAACAAAGTTTTATCAACAAAATGTTTATGCTATTTTTAAGAGGAAAGAAATTTTTTTTTTTTAAATTTTCAAATCGTTTCTAACACGCTCGAAATTTTAATTAAAATTTCTTTGCTTTCCGTCAGCAATTCACTCTACGTATCTGTAAGGCGACTATTGAGAAAATGAAGTCGGACAAGTAAAAATAATTTGGGGCGAGTAAATTTTCCTTCGTTTCGCCTGCCGGTCGAGTGATTTCTTTTTTCACATCTGAAGGTTTACGAGGGAGAACATCATATCGGCATCCTGAAGAAAGCTTGATCGGCTACATATTCCTGTTAAGTTAAAGTGAATAAATTATTGAGGTTATATTTATATGTGTATTCTCAGATAGAGTTTATCTTTAGGACAGAAAAAGTAAATTAATAAAAAAAGAAAAAAAGGAAAACTACTTAGCTGATACGTTTCTTCATCTGATGTACTTTGATAAAAGCTCTCAGAAGAAGAAACGTGTTGGCTAAATACAGTTTCTCTTTCGTCACACACACACATACACATATATATATATTGGTTACAAATATAAATTGATTACTCATCGAAATTTATTACACAGTTAGATATTTACTTTTAAAAAGTGCTCAATACAAGTAGATCATAAATATAGTTAGTGATTATGATTATTATAATAATAGCATATTTCAACTCAGTATATATACGAAGCTACTATTTAAACTCCTAAACATTATATGAGATGTACTAAAAAAATGTAAAGTCTCAATTTTAACAGCAGTACTTAAACTTCAATAAAAATAGTATAGAGTATTTATACTTCTCGCTATAAATACTACCGGCAATGAAAGACGCAAATAAAACTTCTACAGTTAAATAGAATATATGAACTGAAGCTGTTCATGAAAAAAACATTACGTTAAAAATGTTCCCTCGTTTAATTATACAATAAAATTCCCCAAAACTGACTTATTTAACGGGCGTAATATAATCACTAATTTCTGCAACCATTGAGTCTTCCATACACTTAATTATATATATCGACCTTTCAATGTCAAAACAAAATGTACACATTGTAGTCGATGATAATTTGTACATGTTCTAAACCATAATTTATAATAAATATTCACAGCACTATTTTATATTGAGCACTGTTTTAAATTAATATTTTGAACGTTGTTATTAATTTCTTCATTCCTTTAAAACGATTCTTAATGTTGATCAGATTCGTCTTGTTAATGTCTGTATTGAGGTTCACTAATAATCGTTAAACAAGTCCATAGTCTTGCCTACATACTTACTGGTCACCCTCGTGGTGATGTCATAAACCTAATAGACTATAATTTCAAAGTCTGGAGAGTTTGAAGCCGAAATATTAGAAGCAAACTGCTGATGAAAATATACGTTTGGTCACTTATGTGATTTGACATCAGTGTGTTAGTGAACAGTGTAAGATTTCTCTTCATATAAAATATATCACATGTAAACATCTTTCATTTCCTTACACTGGATATTGGCAACTAACCTTCATTTTTTACTATTGGAATAGGTACATGTAACCATATGTTATCCTCTAACAATTTCTGTTCTTTCGCTCCTCGCTTTTTTTTTGCTGTCATATTAAATATGATGTTAAGAAAAGTCTTTCATTCTCATTCATTTCAAGTATCTAATAACAGTGAAAAACCGCAAACCGAAACTATAAATGTTCGCTTAGAATAAGACCAAAAGTTTTCACATTGTCTTTAATTGTTGGCATGCAGTAAAATATAACATTCCAGGAATTCATACGTACGTTATACGCATTTTCACATAGTTCAGGGGCATTAATGGTTAAGCTAAGAACATTGAATGAACCTTGCGTTTGCCAATATTTTTTTTTTATTACCAACAGTTGATTCAGATTCATTCGTTTTTGTGTGTGTTTTCGTTGTCACCGTTGCGTTCAACCGGGGATTATGGTGTTATCTGTGGAAGTTCTGTTCGTGCATTGCTCGTCGTAATGTGGTATTCGAGCAAATATCATAGCAATAAAAAAATCGTTTTAGATGACTGTGTTGAATGGAAAGGAAGAAAAATAACCACAGGATTATGTACAGATGTAAGAAAAATAAAAGTTATGAGGTAAATGTATTTGATTTATGACCTTAACCAGTCCTCAAACTGGTTGTGTTTTGTGGTGTAACCAGGAAGAAGCGTTTGCATTCCTTCGATTTCATTACAGTCGATTATGCGCAAATACCATTAGGAAAGGCATGAATCCTTCTACGTAGAAATACACTTGGGAAAGGGGAGGAATGCATCTGTTCTTGCGCCATCTCTGGACTGAATGAAATGGACTTGGTTACCCGTTTGTTGGCAAACATTAGACTAAAGAGAGAAGTAGAACTCTGCTGCGAAGAAATCTTCAAACGATCACTTCCAATTTTCCTAGATCCATAATGGAAGAATAGGCGAGTAAAAAGAACATATGAATAATAGCTCATGTCATTGACAAGTGAAATAACACTTTTGAATTATGCTCTTAGATCTCTAGTCTTTTCTCATATAAAATATTGTATTTCATTTTCATTCTAAACTGAGAAAGAAATACATGGCATATATATATACTTACCATTTCTTTTTAACGGTCTGTCACTCTCTCTCTCTCTCGCTCTGTATCACCTAACCCACTTTCTTTACGTTTCAAATCTACAGTTCAGCAGTCTAACTGACATGCTGAATGTATCTTTGAATTTTTGTTGACATCCGCGCCTACGCGTGTTTTGTGATTATTTGTTGCGTATATATATGCCTATGTATGAATATGTGCCTGTGTTCGCCGAACTTATGTAATGATGCTTCTTTTCTTAAATTTTCTCTTTTAAGAGAGCGATCGTTATTTTTATTTGTTTTGTTTATAATCTTTCTGAATTTCATTCGTGTGAAATCCTTTGTACAATAAAGAAGGAAGCTGATGATGGTTCGCCTGAAAAAGCCTATACGTCCGATTTACCATGAAATGACGTGTCTACCTTAATTTTTCTCATATATATATATATATATATATATATATATATATATATATATATATATATATATGAATATATACTTAAGTATGTTTTTGTCGGTAAAAAAAGAATATTGGCTTAAAGGCAAGAGATGTATTACTATAGGCCATGAAAATTTATTAAACAAACAAAAAACAAGAGAACCAGTTTTGTCTCCTTTCCTCAGAAATGTAAACTGCCCAAAAAATATGAGAATTCTATCAGAGATGACGTGAATTACTTCCCTGTTTTTTTCATAGTCCCCATCCACGTGAATTCGTCTAATAATTTAAAAATAAATCATTTTCACCATTTTATTTTAAAATTAAGAGAACATTAGTATATTGAAACATGGAAGTTTTTGTTTTGCCTTATTATATTTTCTTAAACATTGTAATAACCAAATTACAATACTATGCCCATCTCTGTATCGAGCACTTTTTAGAAATCAAATGCTTGAACAGTGGATTTTCCTCTACGTGTTCTTCCACTTTCTTGTAATATATATATATATATATATATATATATATATATATATATATATATATATATGATAATAACTAATTAGAGTCCGTAAGTTTACACTCCGTAAATTTACACTAATCTAAATCTTCAAAAAATGTTAACAAACAGAACCTAAATCCGTTACAATCCGGCGTACTAAGTCGTCGGATATATGGGGAGAAAAAAAAGAAACCAGCGGAACCAGAACAAAATGTCAAGTATCCGCAGTAAAGAAAAAAACACCCAAACGGACCTAAACACAAGAAAAAGTGCTCAATAAGAAAGTACGAAAATACAATAGTAGAGCAAAAACACAAAAAAATTTAAAGTGAGCCACAACCTACCGCAGTTTCACACTACGGATCGTCAGGGAAAGAGGCTGAAGTACTAAAGGCAGATAGCAAATAAATAGACTATCAAAAAGAGGGGGGAAAACCATACCAACACAAAAATAGGGGGGTAAATACTTTTATTAAAAACAAACTTTATTTAGAAACAACAACAACAACAAAAAATTAATGGTAACTAAGCAATGAATTTATTTTTTTGAATTTTGCACTTATTTAGGATTTCAGTTTTAGCATTAAGTAGGTTCTGTGCGGGTTCGAATAAGGCTATTGCTAGTTTTTCCTCACCGCATAAATTATAGAACTTACCACCTTTATTATAATCATTACATTCTTTTATTATTTCCCATTTTAAAATGGGGTCTTTTTTAATTTTAGATTTTATATTCCAAATGTAATCCGTATACGTTGTATTATGTCTGTATTTTTCATTTTTAAATGAGCTTTTATGATTGCAATATCTTACATTAAAAGATTCATGAGTCGTACCAATGTACGTTTTAGGGTGTTTGTCATGCTCGTCTTTATAAACTTTAAAACTGTAAACTACGTTGGATTGATTACAGTTTCCTTTCATAGGACATTCAGGTTTTAGTCTACATTTACATTTTCACATTAGGAATCTTATTAGTAGTGTTAGTTTTCATTGTCTTTTTTTACAGTTATTAATTATTTTGTCAATATTGGGAAGGCAAGAATAACTAAGTTTGATTTCTGTTGAATATTTTTTAAGAGGACTACCATTATTAAAATGTTTATCAATAAGGTTAAAGGACATTTTTCCAATTTTAGATTTAACCTCTTTGTTATATGGGGGGCTAAACCATGTTATTTTTCTATATCTAGATCTATTCTTAATTTTGTCAGTCTTACGATTCAGAAATTGAAGAGCATCATTGTATCCACTTTTAATAAGTGCCGATTGATAAATTTTTTGTACTTATCAAAAATTTCTGAATTAGACGAATTGGTAGATAATCTGTAAGCTATGCTATTGGGAATGCTCTTCAATATATGTGTAGGATGGTTAGATTCCTTGTTTACATAAATGGGGAGATGGTTGTTTTTAATATAGGGTGTAATATACCCGGTGTTTAAGTTAATGGTAATGTCTAAATAATTAACGATTCTAATATTATATTCAATTTCATTTGAAAATCCATACAATTGAAAAAATTGTTGCAGTTTTTTTCCTAAGTTTATCATCTATTTGGGGTGTACAGTGATCTACCATAATTAAACCATCGGCACGGTCCAGCCCATGATTATTGAAATCAATGATTTTATTCAGTTAACATAGTAGGAAGCAACCGATCTGCTCCGCAGCCTTTCACCATCATATGCCCCCATAGTATTATCAAATCCTTGGGCATCAGGTTTTTTATCCATATTTCATCATTATAATATAGGAGGGTTTTACGGCAATGCCAAATTAATTCTATTTCAGCTGTAGAAATATCATTATATTCTTTAGCTAAGTTTATAGCCTCTGTAAGTAATTTAGCTGTTATAGAAGGGTAGAAGTCTTATATGTCATATATTATAAAGGCAGATTTTTTAAAACTTTTCAATCCTTTGAACCACGTAATGCAGTCACCTGTAGACTTCCACTGGTTAATATTTAAAAACATTCTCAAATTATCACAAATTCTTTGAATGATAACTTTGCTGATTATTCCAAGTTCAGTTTTAGTCTGATTTCGTACATATATATATATATATATATATATATATATATATATATATATATATATAAGCAATTATAGAAAAGTGCAGGTACATTTGCTTTTACTCATATCTGTGGGTTTTATGTTATTAATCTATTGCATCTTAAAATTTCAATTTACTTTAATTCAGAAAAAAACATTTTCTTATTAAATATATTTGCTGCATTTAAAAGTCAGTAATTTTGTGGTTTCTCTTGGATTTTCCTTGCTTCTTGTCTGAGACATTTCACATGGATTTTGAGACATTTTCCCTGCAGGAACTTTTTTTTAAATAAAAATTCAACGCATTTCTGAATTTTTTTTTTTTTTGTCTGCATATATTCTCTTTGAAATGTATTATTTTTTATAAAGATATTTGAATGTCCGACCAATAAATTGGAATAAGGTGGAAAAGAAGAAATGAGGCAGCATTCTTTCATATGCACTAGATCGCGCATTAAAAATCGTATTATTTTGCATTAATACCATTAAGCATAGAAGGAGAACAGTAAGTTTTGGTGGAGAATAAAACCAACCGAAATTGAAAGCTCAGACATCTTGAAAGGAAAGTAAGTATTTTCTAAATTTAATGCACTCTTCAGATATTCGGGAAAAATATGGTGAAATGACCATTTTCGTTTATGAACGTTTTTTTTATTGATTGCGAATCTAGTGTTTCAACTTTGAATATTCTTTTCAATTACTGCCAATTCATAGAGAATTCCCGTCAAATTTTATTCTTAAGACACTGTGCCTTTTATGATTCCAGTATTTTCATTGTTACAAGATAAATGTCAGAACTTGTACTTGTTTATGAATATTTTATTGAAGAAACTTACGTTCAAATATTCTATATTCTAGTTTCTGCGGTAGTATATCACAATAGAATAGCTTTTTTATCTGTTACTTCTTCGTTATTTTTTTTAATTTTCTCGTTCTTTACTAAGAAACGTGTAAATTATTTTACATCAATTTCCTTACAAACCCAACGAGCAATAAGCGATCTTACAAATCCAGTCAAACTGCATGCGTATTCGGACAACATATGTATTCCAATCATAGAAGAAGTAGTGTGTCTAAGGCAATACAGAGATTGGGTCCATCTCTCTTTAGGCTGTATTCAGTTTTGTTGTCGCTTTACTGAACTGATTTCCATCTCAACGTAAACGAGACCAGTGAGACCTGAATTTTAAAGCATTGTATGCAGGGAAAGATTATGTTCGTACATTTTCCAGTATAAAAGTAACAAAATGTAGCAAATTGCGGAGAATTATGACCCTTAAGTCACTGAAGTTATACAGGATATAGAATAATAATAATAATAATAATAATAATAATAATAATAATAATAATAATAATAATTTAATGATATTAAAAACTGAATTTAATGATATTAAAAACTGAATTAAATTCACAGAATAGAGTTATGGCCATTAATAGCCTTGCAATCCCAGTTGTCCAATATAGCTTCAACATCTTAAACTGGACTCTAAACGACATCAGGCGAATGGATGCTAAAACAAGAAAGCTTCTTTCTAAGCATAGGATGCATCACCCAAAGGCTGATGTAGACCGTCTATACATACCCCGTAAAGAAGGTGGAAGGGGTCTTATTCAGCTGGAATTGTCATACAAGACAACAACTATTGGCTTACTAACATACATAGAAACAACAAAGGATTGGATGATACAATTAGTAAGGCAACATGAAGATAATAAAAGAAGGCAGTAAATACAAACAAGAATTACAGTTAGTAGATTCTGTAGAAAAGCAAAACAGTAGCCAAGAACCAACTATTGCGGCAAAAAATATGAAAATGAAAGCCAAAGATAAAGCTCTTGAAAAGATGAAACAGCGCTGGCAAGACAAACCTCTGCATGGCCAATATCCAGTACGTGCCAATAAATCCAATGTTGACAAAGTTAATACTCATCGATGGTTACGTGCATCTGGATTAAAGTCTGAAACTGAAGGATTTATACTTGCAGCACAAGACCAAAGTCTTTTCACGAGAAACTTTCAGGCAAATATTATGCATAATAATATGGATCCAAAATGCAGGTTTTGTGATAAACACCAAGAAACAATAGACCACCTAATCTCAGGCTGTTCTGTGCTTGCCCCAAACGAATATAAAAATCGCCACGATAGAGTTGGGCAATATTTACATTGGGCAATGTGCAAACATTATGGAAAAGCTGTAAACAAACACTGGTATGAACATCATCCAGCACCGGTTACAGAAATAGAAGATGTAACCATTCTATGGGATTACACCATCTACACAGACAGAAAAATTGAAGCAAACAGGCCAGACATTATTGTTAAAAACCAGAAGGAGAAAACTTGTCTATTAATTGATATGGCTTGTCCAGCGGATTGTAACATAGCAACCAAGGAATTTGAAAAACTGTCAAAATATAAAGACCTGGAAATTGAAATAGAAAAAATGTGGAAATTGAAAACAAGAGTTGTGCCAGTGATAGTAGGTGCACTTGGAATGATAAAAAATGGAACAAAACAACACATTGAAAGAATCCCTGGAAACCCCAGCTTAAGAGATATACAAAAAATTGTCTTATTAAATACAGCCCACACACTAAGGAAAACGTTATCTATGTAATGCTGGGGATGATAGGGAAGATAGAAAAACATGAAATGGAAGTCATAACAACACGCCACTACCTGCCTTAGGTCTCCCCGCAGACTTGGTTGGTAGTGAGACCAATGCAGAAATCGAAATATGATGAAAAATGACATAATAATAATAATAATAATAATAATAGCAAGGGTATGGTGATATACATTTCACCGAAATTCAGAAAAACATCTTTCCGTCTAGAGCTTAATTACACATGAAGTCATACCAAACTCTTTACGGAACATACCCATTGATAAGACAAATATAAAAGATTATCTACATAATAAAACAAAATAATAATTAAAGTATTGTTAATAAAAATGACAAGTCAACAATCAATAATAATGTCTTTGAACACAACGCGCGCGCACGCACACACACACACACACACACACACACACACACACACACACACATATATATATATATATATATATATATATATATATATATTTATCCAAACAATTATAATTAAAGCATTTATCGAAAAACCAATAGTAGGCAATCATATGTTGCTTGGATAGCGACTACAACCGAAACGCCACAACGGGGCCAGTAATATTGTTCATTGTTCGTTGGAATCTTTCAATTAGCTCTAGATAATTAAGACGGAAATCATAGGCGTGAAAATTGGTAGACATATATGCATGCAGCATAGACTCTGGGAATCAAGCATACTCGCAGATGACCAGGTAATTTTCAACTTCATGTCAGCTGAGAATGTTAACCCAAGACGCGCCAGCAAGACACTTACTTGTATCTCACCAGCAGCCATGATGCTGAAAGACAGATAAGGTACTCTCATATGGTTAGCATGGAGAAGTTTAGTTTTAGTTGAATTGAAATTAACATATTTCGTTCTAGGTAACAACAGACTGGAATTTGTTTTGAATATCAGTTGCAATCTCAACGTAGACAAAGTGAATGCCCATAGTATCGAGGAAGGCTTAAACGGTTGCGTCATCAGCGTTGAAACGATGTTGAAACCGGATGCAATAGAAAACTACATTAATGAAAAAAAAAACAAATTGAGACCAACGATATATACAGAGAAAAATATATGTTTCTTTTAGCATTGTTTAGTTTTTAATGAGGTTTGAAAATATTTTTTTTACGTAATCACTGACGCTGAGTTGATTGCTGAGACAAAGTTTTCTCTTATTATAGATCCACTTTTTTATTTACACATCAATATTTACGTAAATGTTGCTGTCCAATAATCATATTCTTATTCTTTATTTTCAAAAGTATATCTCTGTAGAATTTTCAAAATTAGGGTGTATGCATATACTTATACTTAATTTGTGATAGATATATTACATAACTTTGTACAGAATAGATTTTGATATAATACATTGAATCTAGCTATTCATGGAATTATTGAACTTTTACTGTCAAAAACTATTCACATCGTTTCAATTATACATCCATCTTAATGAACACTTAGATCACATTGATAAATAGGTATATATATATATATATATATATATATATATCTTTTCAGCAAATAATTTTCTAAACATATATTGTTAAGTATAACATAAATCGAATGTCTAATATGTTTAATTTCGTCTCACATGAGGCATCTTGAAAGAAGTTACAGTTACGTTAACATAGAAATATCCACCATTAAAGATGAGAGTATCTTGCGTTTACTTAATATATACATATACATAAATATATAACAAAAAATTATATAAAACGTGTTAAAACAGAAAAGACAAATAAAGTAATAAATGTACGATAACGTGTAACATATTACATAATAATACGTAGAGAGCTAGCAAGCCACAGAGCCAGATAGATAGATAGATAGATAGATAGATAGATAGATAGATAGATAGATAGATAGATAGATAGATTGCAAACGGAGAAAAATTAATTATGACGACAGAGACAGGAAAATTAAAGAAGGGCAGAAATAAATAATCTTAGGAATAATAAAGAAAATAATTTAAAAATGCAAGTAAAATAAAATTAACGGGATAGACACGCAGGAGATAAGAAATGTAAAACCAATGAGAAAATCAGAAAATGTTGATAAAGAAAGATAAAAAAAAATTCTAGGCATAACAAGTAATGTAAAAGGAAATCTGGCAAAAGTCAATTGGGATTACAATCAAGATCTAATCATATTACAAAACAAAAAAAGATTCTCTGATCATCGCCTCTGGTTCCGTTAAACATAATATAAATGAGTTCAGTAAGCTCACAACAATTAGCATTACCAAACTATTAAAGCAAATATAATTGGCATAATTAGTTAGAATGACATTTTAATTATTCAACAATTAATGTCATGGTTGCAGTGCCCAGTTTCTTGATTACATTCAATACAGATTATTTCACTAATGAAAGTAATTTAAGTTTTTATTAATTAGGCTATTAAAATGTATTTTAGTAATTACAGCTAATTTATATCAATAATAGTTGGCTGATAAACTGTAACATCTATATATATATATATATATATATATATATATATATATATATATATATATAATGAAACATAAATATTTTATTTGTTAGCATATTAAAATAAACTCTCAACAAATGTCAGATAATTCCAGCGCTTTCTCTCTTCTACTTTAATTCTATAACATAACTCAATCAATCCAAAGCCTAACTAATAAAACAATATCTTTCAGAAAGAATTCGACTGTTTTCAGCAACATAGTATTCTTCCAGGTTGATACACGGCTCCCAAAGCTTTCCTAAAAGTTCGATGTCATTTTTGTAGAATGAGTTTTCTTTGGTCTCAATATCCGATATCACTTCTTCATTTTTGCCAAATCTCTTAACTTGGAGCGTTTTTTTTTTCAGACCTGCAAACAGGCAGTAATCGCTGTGATCCGGATATGTAGAATGTGGATGTGGAAGCAATTCGAAGTGCAATTCATATTTTTTCAGACAGCTGCAATTGAGTCGTGCCACAGTCCATTGTCTTAGTGAAGCATCACTTGTTTCTTCTTCATTTTTGGCCGTTTTTGGTGATTTCTTCTTTCAAAAATACCAGTAATTCTATACACCTTTCGCTATTTATGGTTCTTTTTTTCTTATGTCAATCAATGAACAATGCACAGTTGACTGCCAATTTGATTCCTGGGTGAAGTGCTTGATAAATATTTCATTCATTGTCTTATATTTACGCAAAACTTCTACTTCATGCGTTAACACCTTTGCAAACTATATTCTGAATCATCGACGAGTTGTTTTTTGTTAGTGAGCAAAGCACTACTCAGTTACCCAACGCTTTCTCATTGACAAATGTTCATGCAAAATGTTGAATACACTGTCATTTGATATATTAATCTCATCTGCTATCTCAGGCAACTTTAATTCAATATCGGTCAAAAATATTTTGCTGGATTTTTTTACCAGGGCAACAGTCGATTTTTGGCGACCTGAGCATTCAGCAGAATTTGTGCCTGTACAAACGCGTTTGAAATCAGCATACCACCTCTTAACCCTTGTCTTCGATGGTGCAGTTTCCAAATAACACTTAACAAATCATTGCTTTACCTGAACAGTTATTTAACAGAAAGCAATGCTTTATCAGCACACGCAATTCAGAGTTTGCCATTGTCTTGAAATGTTACTAATGCAGCTTCACTTAAATAAATGTAATTTAGAAATTTATAATCCGATTGAGCCGAAAATTTGTCTCGTGTCATTTTAAAGATTGTACTTAATAAAAATTTCAAGGATCTTTTTATTATTTGCATTATCAATATGTCAGGGCCATAATATTTCAGTGAAGTATCATTTTAATGTATCTTTTATTTTTTCGAATATATTCCATTTAAATTTTAAATAACAGATCGACTATATATATATATGTGTGTGTCAGTGTGTGTGTCTGTATATATATATATATATATATATGTGTGTGTGTGTGTGTGTGTGTGTGTGTGTGTGTGTGTGTGTGTGTGTGTGTGTGTGTGTGTGTGGTCGTGTGTGCTTCTATTAAATTCTCAGTTAAATTAAAGGCATCGGAAAATAAGCATTAATCTACGTTATTTCCCACTTACATTAAATCCTATGACCTACAACTTTTCTGATTTCATCAAAGATTACCTGATATATTAAGTTTCTAAGTAAGTATCTCTGCAGATTACATCATCATTTAGTCCCGTCTCAATAGAAAAATAAGTCAAATAAAGTAAACCTGGCTACTAACCATTCAAGTCTACCTAAAATATGTGATTGAATGTGGTTTTCGCTTGTGAAATTAGAGCTTGCAAGAGGAAATAGCACCTCTTTAAACACCATAGAGAAACTTTCTTGACTACCATCAGAATTGACGTCGCTCTTCTCCTATCGAGCAAGACACTCCTTAAATGATTATAAATCCCTTCCTCCTACACACACATTTACACTAGTAAACAAAAACACACATACATATGTGCGATCTCGCACACTGTTGAAGCACTATCAAAAATAATAGACATTTAAACAGTAGCTACTCACGCATCGTTCATTCAATAGGTAATCTCAATATTTTCGTCTACTGCCGTATGTTTACATTGCGTATATAACACGAGAAAATAAGTCTTCATCCATTCAACGCTCGTAGCTTTTAGTTTGTATCGCCGACTGCTGTCAATTCAATCTGCTTTCAATCCTGACTAGAAGCAATCGGATGTCTAACCGTTGAGATGAGCTGTGACATGGCAAAAGACTGCCTAAGGTTATATATATATATATATATATATATATATATATATATATAATCTAACTAATGAATTTGTAACAGAAGAGAGTGACTAACTGGAAGAAATTTAAAAGATAAGTAAAACTTTAATTAGCAAAGGAAGAAATGAAATAATTCTTATAAAAATTCATCATTTATCGATTTTTTCTTTTTCCGAATGATATCCTAAAATTTCTTTATTTTCAAAATCAACTAAATGTTTGTAACATTCTCACTCTTTCGTCTCTTTTCATATATATATATATATATATATATATATATATGTATATAGATATATATAAAGAGACGAAAGTGTGAGAATATTACAGTGGTTCCGAGAGAAAAGTCGATATTTTTAATAAAATGTGAATTCGCAATTTTTTTTTATTTTTTTTTTTTATAAGCGTTTCACCCCAAGCAAGGCATGTCACTGCCACTACTGTGCAGGGGGCTACGTAGGATGTAGAAAGGCTGATTAAATATAGGAAATAACAGAGGGTGGGTGATAGGCGGGTGAGGATACCGAGAATGAGGGTTGGGTAGATGAGAGTGTTGTGAGAATAGTTGGGAGTTAGTGTGATAGGAGGTGTCTATTGACCCTACATTTAAACACCTGGAGATTGTAACTGTCGGGAAAGCAGACTTGTGGAAGGGAGTTCCACAGGCGGGAAGCGCGAGAAAAGAAGCTGTTGGAGTAGAATTTACGGTTACATCTTATTTGTTTAACTGTAAAAGGGTGGGACCTAGTTGCTAATCTAGTATCTCGTGTAAATTCGTGCTTAGGCGGCACCAGTGATCTAAGCTCATCGGAGCAGAAGCCATGAAAGTACTTGTAGAAGAGGCACGGGGAAGCTACATCACGCCGGTGTGAGAGCGGTTGCAGCCGGTCTGCCAAGTCAGTATCAA
Organism: Ascarosepion bandense; assembly: GCA_037127315.1. NCBI lineage: Eukaryota > Metazoa > Mollusca > Cephalopoda > Sepiida > Sepiidae > Ascarosepion > Ascarosepion bandense. Next base: position 3,287,056 of record JBBBDQ010000821.1, read on the forward strand.
CCACGTTACAGATCCTCCTTTGTATTTTGTCAAGAAGCCCAAGGAGAGCAGCAGGGGAACCCGACCAGATATGGCAGCAATATTCAATACACGGGCGGATGGTAGATTTGTATATGTGCAGAATAGTTTCAGGTGGGAAAAATTTCCGGGCCCTGCACAGGGAGCCCACTTTCATAGCAGCAGATTTGGCAATGGATTCAATATAGTCATTCCATTTGAGGTCCGCCGTGAGTGTAAGGCCAAGGAGGCGTAGTATTTTACTCTCTGGGAGGCTAGCCTGTCCCATGCTAATGGGAGGTAGATGCGATTGTCTATGGTGGTTAGTTGATACCAGCTTTGTTTTGGAGGCATTGAAATTTACCAACCTTTTCCTACCCCAGGTCACTACGGATTGGAGGTCCCTTTCAAGTGCGGCAGCGAGGTTCACTTTGTCGTCCAGACCTGGTTTCTGATCGATGCAGGAGTAGATTGTTGTGTCGTCGGCATACATGCCAACTCGGGATCTAATGGTGTCGGGGAGATCATTAATGTAGATCAGAAATAGCGTGGGACCTAGGATAGAACCTTGAGGGCGCCAGCGTTCGTCTGGTAGTTTTGGGAGGCATGCCCATTTAATACCACCTTTAATGTGCGGTTAGAGAGGAAGGACTGGATGAGGTCAAACAGATGTCCATTTATCCCATAGCTCCGCAGTTTGCACAAGAGGCCAGCATGCCAGACCCTGTCGAATGCTTTGGAGATATCCAAGGCCACGGTTCGGGCTTCACCATTCTTGTCGAGTGCCTGGTATATGTACTCGGTAATGGTCGTTAGCATATCAGCAGTAGACCTGGTGAAGCGAAACCCATACTGTTTGTCAGAGAGAAGCCCGTTGGTCATAAGGTGCTGAATCACCCCGGCGTTGATAATGACTTCGAAAACTTTGCCAAAGATTGGAAGGAGACTAATTGGACGGTAATTGGCGGGGTCTGAGGGTTCGCCAGAATTCTTAAATATAGGTACTACGCAGGAGGACTTCCAACAGGCAGGAAAGCAGGAAGCAGATAGGCAGAGGTTATAGAGTTTAGAGAGGACAGAGGAGAGTTCTGGGGCACATTTCTTCAGTACTATGACTGGGATTCCGTCACCGACGCTCGCTTTGTGTGGGTCAAGTTGCGCAATTATCTTGGCGACCAGCGAGGGTGAAATGTGGACGTTATTTAGTTGAGCCTTAGTTCTGGGTGGGAAGTCTGGTGTAGGTATTCCTAACGAGTCCAGTGTCGAATTGGTTGAGAATTTACGGGCAAAGCATTCAGCCTTGTCGGCTGGGGAGGTGAGAACTTCAAATTCATTGATTAGTGGGGGTATTGAAGTCTTGTTCCTGCTGAGAACGCTTTTGCAGAGACGCCAGTAATCTTTGGAGTCAAACTTAGAGGATGCTATGCGTTGCCTAATTCTGGTAGCAAACGCCCTCTTGGCTTCGTTCAGTACTTTTTTACACTTGTTCCGTGCTGAGGTGAAAAGGCGCCTGTTTTGGTTCGACGAGCAGCTTCGATAGAGCCGGAAGAAATGGTTCCGGTGGGCAATAGCGGCCGAGCAAGCGGGTGAGAACCAGGGGGACGAATTAGGTTTTAGTTGGTATTTTCTGGCAGGGATAAAAGCATCGATGCCAGCCTTAACCCAAGAGGAGACTTCGGAGGCACAGTCTTCGACAGTAAGATCAAAGACGTTGTTCCAGGGGATGTCGCAGAGGAAGTCCCTGAACGAGTCCCAGTCGGCTCTTTGGTAGCAGTATGATATTCTGCTGGTCTGGTTTTCTTGGGTAGAGTTAGTGTGGATTGATATGATTACGGAGACTACGGCGTGGTCAGAGTTTTTCTTTCATAAAATATAAAGCATGTTATTTTTTTATATTTTGCTACACATGTTTATAGTCTTGAAAACTTAATCAGTAAAGAGTCAAAGAATAAATTATCGTTATAGTCTGTTGTTTCAGTCATCAAATTAATTATCGGTGGTAGTAGTTCTCACTTTCTTTTACTTGTGAGGAAACATTCCTGCGCTTTAAAGTGTAATAAATTAAATTTTGATGGGTGAAATATCGGGCGTAGGAGTGTTTGTTTCATAACTTTTTTTTATTTGTCTGAAATAGACGCATACATATATACATGCATATATACATATATGCTTACATACACATATACACAGACTACCTGTGTCTGATTCTAATATTGGATCTAAATAAATATTTCTGGAATTATTCCCAAATGAATGAAATTATTTATGCAATTATTTTTTTGAAAATCTTGCTAAAATATGTTTTTGCATCTGTTATCCCCTATTTTAATTAATTCCACCTATCACTTACCTATAATAAGTTTTTATTTATCAGTTAAATGCAAGTTTCATTGGGAAATGACATGGAATTTTTTTACTTACGAAACCATTTTGTCGAAAAGTTTCCCAGAACAAATAAAAAATGCGTTAAAAGTACGCTAATATTATCGCAGGTTAACTTTTAATTGGTTTTACAAATAAAAAAATTTTAGGATATCATTCGGGAAAAAAAAATTCGATAAATAATGCATTTTTATAAGAATTGTTTCATTTCTTTCTTTGCTAATTAAAGTTTTACTCATCTTTTAAATTTTTCCAATAACTCACTCTCTTCTGTTAAAACTTCATTAATTAGATTTTATTTATAAATCGAAAATTCCAAAAAACAAATAGAAATAATTTAGAATGAAGATTTTAAATGTTATTTCAATGGGTTTTATCATTTTAAACTACACATTTTATTTTAATATAGAAATAAAAAGAGCATCATTAAAAGATCAAACGTGACACAGTTTATTCTTTTTAAGATTTGTTAAACTGTGTTATGTCAAATTTTGGTCACAATATTTCCAGATTGATTGATAACAGATGTTGTCAGCGATTACTTCAATGTTTAAAGATTCAGACCTTTGGGATGAATAAATACTTTTATTCCAAATTCAAGTAAGATTTGTTTCTAAATCAAATTAAGTTAACTTTATATGTGCGAATTTTCCGAAAATGTGAAGTGAGAGATGTATATTATATTTTTCCAAAATTCTTAAAACCGAAAATAATGTCTTGTTTACAAATGTGCCGATTAAAGAATAGCCAAAAAACTGGAAATTAAACTAAATCTCAAAATTTTATATTCCAGTGGTTATAGTCTCTGTTTGAACTATACCAGAGTACTTTGTTTAGTTGAGATAGTAAACTGAGCTTTCTATTAAGCTAAAATTAAAGTCTCAAGGTTTTTTTTTATTTTTAAAAATACAATTTAAAACTTAGTTATCGACAATGGAAAGGAGGTAACTACTAATACATATTTCCAAAAATACAATATATTCTCTGGAAAAACTGAAAAAAGAAACTGATACTCTATTCTCCACTAAGAAGCTACACCTAAAACTCTTTGTTCTGTGCAAGGCCGAAAAAGACATTTTTTACTTATATACGGAAGACCGTTGACTGAATAATAGGCACCTCATTTAGAAATTGTCGAAAGGATTTCATATTCAGACTGCTGGAAATTAATGTGTTAATTTCAAATATCACTAAAACCTCACGGTTATCTCTACTCAAATTTAACTCAGTTTTTACATACATTCGCTAGGTCTACATATTCAAGTAAGGTTTATCCTGTGTTATTAACGGACTATATGAGCATCATCTCAGAATTTTTATTGTCAAGATTGCTAATTCCGTGGCAGTAACATTTATTTGACTCTCATAAGAGCTGTAATAAACAGAAACGGCTTAACATGTAGATCAAACTATCTGTTAACGGCGGTCGATAAAACACGACATCTGTTGAAAAATCTCTTCAAATGAAAGGTCTTTCTACAATAAAATCTCTCAGTTAAATGCGATACGTAATACACGATTTGAGCGACCACATCTCGAAAGAGACATGACTAACTGGGCAAAAGATTACCCCGCAGTACTTTGCCATTGATTTCTGCGGTAGACCGGCTGCCAAACAAGTCTGTAGAATACAATCTGTTCTGGAGGTTAAGAGACGGATTAATACCTTTCCCAAGTGTATTTGTGCGTAAGTGAATGTCAGTAATTCAACTGGAATTCGAACTCGATAGAAGATTTCTCGTTCTGAGCCGATATCCACTGCAGCACAAGACGCATCCTATTCCACCTTTGAATATAATAATTCTCTTTACATTTTAGTACCGAAAACATAGATGCGGATGTGGACTGATTCAAATCTTTCCTGAGTATAGAAAATCTGACTGATAACTGCAATGTAGTAATAAGAATAAACTGAAAATATTTATTCGCTTAAACAGTAACGTAATTATTTGTAATGGGACATCAAATTTGAAAGAAGCTGATAGGATATTATGATAATTATTCCGCTATAGATGCAAACCTCTCTACTAATTTTAGGTGATAAAACTTCAAACATGCCCCACTTTTCTAAAAATATACTAATCGTTGATCATCCAAATATTAATGTGTGAAATAGTTCTGCTATACATGAAAAAAACCCTCGTACTCTAATCTAATCTTAATAATCTATGTATTTGCTATATATATATATGATAAACTTTTACGCAGTAAGTAAACTATAATAAATGAAAGAGTCTAGACCTAACCATCCGGATAAAAAAGCACAATTTTACTTTTTTATAATTATAAATTTCAGCGCCCTCTCTCCTTTGCTCTCATATTCATTTAGGTCAAAGTGATATAGCTCTAAGTCGAACTACATTCGAAACTCATCACTTGAAAATGTGCCGTAACACACACACACACACACACACACACACACACACACACACACACACACACACACACAAAAATATATGTGTGTGGGGGCGCCTTTTGTTTGTGTGTGTACCTGTATTTACGTATATGTCTTTGTGTGGGTACACTTTTTATTTAAGATGTTTAAAATATCAATTGTTTTCAGTTTTTCTTGCAATCAAAAAATTATTTCATTTTCTGAGAATAAAATATTTAAGAACTAATCAAATTTTTTGTATATACTTGTAATTTCAAACAAGCTATTAGCCATTATTAATGACATATATTCTTTTAAATAATAATGTAAATTTTTACATATAGATGTGCTATGTTTCCTTTATATATTTTTTAAATAAGCTCAGAACAGTGTGGCTGTGTTCATTGCTGTTATTTTTGAGTGTTGGCTGTTCCTTATTAAAACTTTCGTTATTTTACGAGTGGACTGCGAATGTGATATATATATATATATATATATATATATATATATATATATATATATATTTATAAAAGATTGCTGGACTTGTGAGGTATCCCCTTTTTCCATGATAATGGACTCGACTTGTGTATACATATACTCCGGACATAGCGAGATACGTGAGTTACGGTAAGATCCGAGAGAGTTACCGTACGTGTCCGACAGATTCCGTCAGATTCCGAGGTTTCACGGAGAATAAAGCATCAAAAGTTCACAATAGTTCTGAGCTCCATTCAGACCGAATATTACTACGCAGCTTCAGACGTGGCCATGCTAATTCTACTACGGCTTCAATTCAGAGATATGTATATATATTTCTTAGTAATAGTATTCTTGGATTACTAACCTGCGTTCAGTTTTGTAATTTTACGTTTAATATACTTATTTTTCTGTATTCGATATCTGGTTTGTTGTTCATAATTTTGTGCGGTTCCCATACACGGGATCCACAACACGCAGTAAACAATTTTTATGTTGTTATGTCTTGTTAATCTTAGCTTTGATTAATCTAATACATTTCATTTTTTTAGTTCAAATGAAGAAATTTAACAATTCTAATTTTTTTTTTTTAATCATTTCACCCCGAGCAAGGCGGAAATGCCACTGATGTGGAGGGAGCTACATAAATGTAAAAAGATTAATTAGAAAAGAGTGAGGAGTACAAACTAGTTAGAAAGGAGCAATAGAAAGCTGAGAAAGCAGGTGCGATGACAGATACATAGGTGGAGAGAAAGGGAAGGTTATAAGGGGGTGGGGAGAGAAGTAGAGTCCAGTGGTTAGTAGATGAGTATTGACTTTGCATTTAAATTTCTGGAGGTTGTAGCTGTCAGGAAAGCAAGAATACGGGAGCGAGTTCCACAGTCTGGAAGTGCGAGAGAAGAAGCTGCAGGAGTAGAATTGTCATCTGCATTTGGCTAACCTGACTGTGAATGGGTGGGACCCAGTTGCCAGTCTGGTTGCACGAGTAAACACCTGTTGAGGATGCACCAGTGACTTTAGTTCGTTGGAGCAGAAGCCATGAATGTATTTATAGAACAGACAAAAGGAAGCCACATTTCGAAGGCGGGGAAGTGGCTGCTGTCGAGCCGCCAGATCAGTACCTATATCGTTTTACGGATTACAAGTAGCGAATTTAGTATGTCATCTAAGGAAACTGTCTGTTGCAAAATCTCTTCAAGTGATCTAATTGCTGTGACTCTTATGACCCTACTCCACTTTTCATCTGGAACATAACACCAACAACATCTCAAGTAGAATGAATTGCATATGTAACTCGAAGAGAAAATGATGACATAGTCAAGTTGATAATTTTTCACATCACATAAAAAACTTTAGGTACGGGAGGAAACCAAATCACACATGAAAAGATACTGGACTTTTAAAAAAAACTGTTTTCCTAAAAAGATAGCTAACCAAAATTTTATATGTAAAATTTACCGTTTTCTCGATCGTTGAATGTCAGATATTTTGTCATAGGAATCGCCGAATACGACAAATATCATTAAATTTTCACACATACACACACAGACACACACAGACAGACAGACACACACACACACACACACACACACACACACACACATATATATATATATATATATATATATATATTAGAGAGAGAAAGAGAGAGAGAGTAAGGCAGACTGAGAGACACAGTGATAGAGAAAGTCAAATGTTCATGTAACACGCAAGAATAAGTTTAATTTCTGTGTTTTTTTATTTAGATAATGTGTAAGGATTATGCACATAAATTTCCACCACCTCGCGTATTTATTTTTGTGTGCAATGTGTATGTTTAAATGAAGAGGCAAGAAATATAATCTATAATTTATGCCATATTTGCGTCGACGGCATTTTGAAATATATGCGCTTGTGAAATGCTTCGTTGAACCTTTTCATTGGCTGTTGTCGAGTGACTGCCAGCTGTCAAACGAGATTTGAAACGGCCAAGTCACTAATCAGAAGAAGCAAGAAAATATTTTGCTTTCGAATAACTCAATCAGACTTGATCTGTCAAGCGACTGCATAGGTTACGTGAAACACTCCAGGCAAAACTAATGACGATAGCAAACAAAGAAACGAAAAGGGATATGTGCAAGACGGGGGTGGCTGGTGTCGTATTGCTGAAAGACAAAGACATTTTAAAAATATTAAAAGGGAAAAAATATGACGAGTTCTAGGTTAAAGAAAATGGAGTTTTAAAGAAGTAGAATAGCTATAAAAGAAAAGTGTAAGAACAATGTCACACATTTTTTTGAAAATATATGTTATAGGTAATAATAAGGAACGCAGTATTATATTAGCAAATTTTAATGTGAAAATTGAGCGATTGACTATATTGCAGTTAAAGTTGAGGACTGTTTCCGATTATTAGATATAACATTAAACCAATCGTATATTTATGATACTTTATAAGATTTCCAATTTGTTCTTATTTTATCCTAGCGTCCGTCATGACTTCTGCTCTATTAGTTTCTTTTCCCGCACTTCCCACATGCGGAATATCGTTTCGTTTTCTTGCTTCCCTGTCACGTCAATCATCAATTTCTGCCTTATTGAGTCTTATTCCTTCTTTTCATTTTTGGTATTTTTAGAAATCTTTCAAATCATATTTTACACGATGGCTGTCACATTCACACCCTTAATGTTTCGAGTTCTACTGATAATATCGGCTTGCTTGTAAAGAAATTACGTGTATTTTGGCCTTTTACAGAAACGGATGTTTTTTTTTTTGCTGTTGTTGTTGTGTTGATTTTTTATACCCACTTTATTTTAGCTTCTTTGAAAGTGTAAGCATTTTTTACAATATTTTTCAAACTTCTAAAGATTAATTTTCCTGTAATTTCATTAATTTTTTACCTGAAACCGCGATGTTCACATGTTTACCTAACTTTTCTCGTTAATATTGACAGCATCAATATAATGAATTATACAGAAAGGAATATTAATAAAGAAAATAAAATTTATATTTAAACAAAACGTTATTGAATCTTATACAATAAGATTGATTACAATTTGTTTTACTATTCTGTCATTATAAGAATTGATTTAAATAAAAATATTCTATTTTCTATATGTCTTAAATAATTTGTCTCCGGCTGGAATTTAGACCATAAACTAAGTATCTACTTACTGAGTGAAGAAACGTTTTGATCAAATATATTTTTATATTAGAATATAATTATTTTACTAATTTAAACATTATAATTTTGGAGTTGAAGTTAAATACATATACATGTATACTTAAATTAATAAAAAGTATTTTTTAATACGGCAATGATCCATTCTATTAGATTCCTTCTAATTTATTATGTTCAAATGTGCACATATATATGATATATTTTCAGGTCTTTATGATAATTACAATCAGAATTTTATATTATATCCTCGCAAAACCAGACTTACTCTAACTCGTACAAACACACGCTCACTCTCACACATGCATTTCTCCAATGAAATATATTGCTGTGTACAACTGTATGTGCTAAACAAGATTATCTCAAACATCTGTTGAGATTTCTTTGTCCATTTTATCATATTTGTTCCTCTATCTTCATGTCCTTTAATATATTTATTTTCTTCTTTATTTGATTTGATTTACTTATTATTTCTCGTCTGCTTTCTTCATATATTGGCCCTTCATATGTGTCTGTTTTCATATTTTCTTTTATGATATGTCGTTTATATTCTCATGTCATATTTAATTTTGCTTTTTTCTTTTACTTTGTAACCTTTATACTCCCTTCATATTCTTTATTCAATTCATATATTTATCCTGTCTGTATACACCTGTCTTTTATCCCGTTATATATTATCTGGTTTATTTCAGTTTCATTTATCATTTTTTGAATATTTTGTATCTTCACGTCTTGAATTCAATTTTTTATATTTGCTATTTCAAGACTATCCTAAATTCATCTGACCTCGACCAATAAGCCACTCTAACAAAAAACATTTCCATTTCCAAAATTTTGAAGTGTGTTTGTTTGGCCGATAACATTTAAGCATGGCCTCATATAGCAAAAAAATATATATATGTCTTGATTTATATCATCATTTGTTTTTAATGATTTTACTCACAAAATTTTCGTTTATTTTATTTTTTGCTTTTTAGTTCTTTCCATGAATTTTTAATAAAACCGAAACCGACTTTAATATCAACTCAGTAACTTATATATTTGTACCAATAGTTTTTCCGTTCTATCTCAATTCTGCTTTGAATTTTGCCAAGGTCAGCAAGTCAATGTACAAGCCATAAATATTTATTGCCATTAAAAATAGAACTAATTTGTCAAAAAAATATGAATATGTTGCTACGGAAATCTATTCAAAGGAACGCAATTAATTATACTCTTATCATCGCGATGTTTATTTTAGACATTCATTTTTTGAATCTGAAAATATATTACCTTTTTACAGACTAAGAGAATATAAAATCAGAATATTATCAAGTAAAAAACAACGGATAATAGTTTAATGTAAATATTTTTCATGTTTTATATGAGTGAGTATAGATGTACTTACCGTAAGATATTGATGGTAAACTGGATATATATTTTCATATGCTGACAACATACAATCATAGAGTATAAAATTATGCATAAGCGCTTTTTATATATGATAAATGCCTTTATGTCGTGGTTATCTACCGTTTGTTTTCTTTTGTGAGTTTTACTAAATTGTATCTTTCACTATATCTTCTAAACACATTATAATATCCATATACACAAATTCGTCAGCAGTTATTGCATGTTTTGTATGAAAAATATATTGAAGTATAAACATAATTTTAGAATGTTGTATTATTATTCTTCTGGATAAATAAAAATTGTCGTAAAACAAGATAAAAACAGATCATGCGATTTTATCTCTTAAATTATTGCCTTCCATATGAAGTTTCAATTTCCCAAGATTATTTTCCTCACAATGTTACCTAGAAATATAAGTATGACTTTAAGTATGAGAGATGCTTAACCCCAGATCATGCTAAGATATAATTAGCAATCACTGTGAAGTCAGAGAAAATAGTTAATTGAAAGAATTTGCCTAAAATAGAACATCCTGACACCTAAATATATTCCTCTTTCTAAGTGTGTAGCTAGCTGAATTAACATAAAAACTTCTGGTGGAAATGCGTGAGAAAATTAAACATATATATATATATATATATATATATATATATATATGTGTGTGTGTGTGTGTGTGTGTGTGTGTGTGTGTGTGTGTGTGTGTGACGGTAGGTAGATACACTTAAATCAGAATAATGACAATAATAAAATGATAATATCTTTGCCATTCAAGTGAACCAAGAAATTTTCAACACCCTGAACTGGATTGTAAATTACATCCTACAAATGGATTCTAAAACAAGAGAACCCCATTCTAAGCATAAGATGCATTATCAAAAGGCTGATTTTGACCGTCTATACATACACCGATAATAAGGTGGAAGAAGTCTTATTCAGCTAGAATTATCATTAAACATAACAATTATTGGATTACTAACATACATAGAGACAAGAAAAACTGGATGAAACAATTTGTTAAACGAAATGATAAACAGAAAGAAAAATATTCATTAATGAAAGACACCATTAAATACACAGAAGATGATTATCTAGTAATTTCTGTAGAAAAGCTAAACAGAAGCCAAGAAACAACTATTGCGGCAAAAAATATAAAAAAGAAAGCTCTTGAACAGATGAAATAATGCTGTCAAAACAAACCTATGCATGGTCAGTATCCAGAACATGTTAATAAACTCAAGGTTGATAAAGTTAATACTGATGAATGATTACGTGCATCTTGATTGATATCTGAAACTGCAGCGCAAGACCAACGGTTTTTTTACTAGGAACTTTCATCAAATATTATTCATAATAATGTAGATCCCAAATGCAGGTTCTGTGATAAATACCAAGAAACAATAAACCAACTAATCTCAGGATATTCTGTACTTGCCACAAATCAATATACATATTGTCCCGATAGAGTGGGGAAATATTTATTGTGGACAATATTAAAACAGAATGGAAAATTTTAAAAAAACATTGTCATGAACATCACCCAGCACCAGTTACAAAATTAGTAAAATATCAACATTCTATGGACTTACACCATCTACATAGACAGGAAAACTTAATCAAGTAGGCCGGACATTATTGTTATAAACTACAAAAGAACTAGCCTATTAATTGATATGGCTTGTCTAGCGGATGTATTATAGCAACCAACGAATTCGAAAAACGGTCAAATAACAAAGAGCTAGAAACGGTCAGAGGAAAATTGTGGAAACAAGTATCTTACCAGTGATAGTGAGTGCACTTGGAGTGATAAACATGGAACATAACAAAAAAATGAAAGGATCCCTAAAAACCTCAGCTTAAGAGATATACAAAACATTGTCTTGTTAAGTTTAGCCAACTCACTGAGAAGAACTTTGTCTATGTAACGGTAGTGATATTATGGGAAATAGAAAAAAACATGAAATCGAGCCATAACAACACACCACGTCCTGTCTTAAGTCTTTCCGCAAACTTGTTATGTAGTGCAACCATAGCAGAATTAAAATGAAGATGAAAAATATAAAAATAATAATAATAATAATAATAGAAGAAGAAGAAGACGACGACGACGAAGAAGAATAATACAGGGCATAATGTTTTCCATTATCTTAGATTGGTCAGTGGGTTATTTGATGTGAAAATCACAATATATGGAAGGAGTATATAACGTGTGAAGACGCGCTATTGAAAATTATAAGAATGACATAAAACAAAAAAAAAATAGAGAGTAGAAGAATCCAGCATTAAATCCCAGTCTTCTCACATGAGAAATTCATGTCTACATATTAATGAACGATAGTTTGTCTATTATTACACGGACTCGCTACCATTAATTGACGAAATACAATATTTAATAAACATTATTGCAATGTAAATGTGTGCATTTATAATGTCTTATGCTGCTTCATTATATAAATATTACTATAAAAATCAGCCAATCAATTAAAACAATGTCAATACAGTTTTTGATCTATTCTGCCTTTATAAAAATGTAAATGTTTCGGTTGTTTCAGCCGTAGAGGATATGATTTTAAATTAGTTATATCTCATATATAATTTTGGATCTGTTTAACTATGGCTTTCAACGCCGGCAGTAAAATGAAGGTTTGTTTGTTAAAAAAAGACGACGTCTACAAATTTGGTTCAATATTTAACTAGAGCCAAATTGAATAAAAACACAACAGTAAATTACTAGCAATTATTAAAAATGAAGCTACTCTAGATGCCAAGATGCATTAAAGAAAATGTATATTGTCTATTCAACCGAGATATGCACTATATCGGTCAATCAAAAGCACTAAAATGTCCTACAAAGCAGTACTGCTCGCTGAGTGTTCAAAGTGACAGTAATCATACTACATGAATTAGAATGGCTTACAGCTTAAACACATCGTTTGATTTATACTTGGAAACGAGAAATTATGAAACATAATATAGTCTGGCTTAATCATCGTTAGTTTATAGGTATTTTAAAGAATTGCTTCTCCATATATAACGGTAAAACTAAATTAGGCAAAAGGTCGTGATCCATGTGTAAAAAACGTTAAAATCTTAAACATCAAATTACTCACAATGTGTATTTAATGTTACATTCCATCACAGAAAATTATATATTTCTGAAATTAAGACAAATTTCTTATTTCATTGCCGTATTCTTCAGGACGTAGTCGATAATGGCTTTCTATTCGCCATTATCAATTGTTGCTCTTCATATTGTTCCTCTGGGTATCTCTGCCCTGCCACGTTCCAGTATGCATTTGCTCAAGCCATCAAATATGTTTCACGCTGCTCTCTCCTGTTTTTCTTCCATCTATACAACATGTGAGTATTCAATTCTCTAAACCAACCTTCCTCATTACGTGTTCCAGAGACCTCAGCTGACTCTTTGTGATGTTAAGTATACATTTATATTTTTGCATGCTTTCTAACACGATGTACTTGAATACGGGTTCGGTACATGTTATCATCAGCATCCTTCTGTAAAAGCAAATTTCTTTTCATCATTGAAGAGATCGACAAGCATTTGTTGCCATATAGAAGGACAGATATCTCATCGTACTATTTTTTGTTGTTAGTTTCAAATGATATCTTCCAGTTTCTTACTAATGTGGTTAGCTTTTGAATGCGTCCTTAGATATGCAAATGAGGGATCCTCAGCTGGAATACTTCCAAGTACATAAATTTCTGTATCTGCCTTATTTAATTTCCAAGAACTGTATGCAGCATTTTGATCTCAACATTTTGCCGATAACAATGCATTCAGTTTAGTTGTTTTATTTTCTCTATATCACTTCTGATAATTTGTAGGAGTTCCTACATTTTCCTTTCCGTGTCTGCTACCATCATCGTGCAATACCCATATTTTATATTCCTGAGGTAGTAGTCCCCTATGACGAATGCTGGAAAATATTTAGCTATCACAAAATTGTTTCTCTGTACAGTTTGAATAGATCCGCCGTGTAAACGCATCATTGTGTATCTGCTTAATTACTTTCCTGTCTCTATGCAAGCAGTTTTCTGCCAATATAAGTTTATGATTATCCTAATATTTTTCGCAAATATGTCATGTTGCCGAGCATCTCTAATAAGTTTTTGTAGCATACTTTTCCAAATGCATTTGCGTATATAAAGCACGGGTGCAGGTCATTCTGCATTTGTATTACTTACTGTATAGTGAACATGAATATTGCATTTCTTTTTCCGCGCTGCTCTTTTGTAATCTCCAGCTCAATTCTGCTTCGCGTTCTGTTAATCAGAATCAGGACGATGTGTTTCGTTATGTGGATATTTAATCTTATCGTTTTGGGGAGTTTACTTTCCTTTGCACCTGGTTACTTCGCTAATATTTAATAATTTGCTTATGCTCTTCGGCATATCGCCACTGTTGTAGTTTTTGTTTATTATTTCAGTGATTTCATGAAGCCAAAGCCGTCTAATTTGTCAGCATCTCTGTTAAAATACTTCTGATCATGATGATTTGCTTTTGCTCAATTTTGACAATGCAGATTCTACATCGGTTTTTTAATATTTCTAGTCCGTCGGTATTTCTTAGTTTTTTATACCTTATATATATATTTTGTCCCATCGTTGATGTATAACTATTTCTCTAATATGAGCATTCCAATTCTCTTATTTCTGCATCATGTTGCTGAGAATGTATTTCGTCTTTTCAGTTCTTTTACTTTTAAGCATATCACTTTTAATTGTTGTGCTTTCTCTCTATTTGTTTACATTTGTTTTTTAACAATTCTTCTTTAGCCTGTTTGCGTTTCTTCCTATTTGTGCTTGTTGGAATTTCTGTACTCTGTTTCATATCATGACATTGTTTGGAATTGTTGCATTTTGTGAAGAATCTCCTCAGTGATCCACTCATCTTTTCTCCTACTTTTTTCTTTGGAATTTCGGTTGTCATTAAAACTTTCCCTAGCGGGTCTCATTTTTGTTATTTGTTATTCGTATTTCCTTTTCACGCTGTCCGTATATATTTACTGCATGTTCGAATCGTTCGTGAACCTGTTGTATTGTTTCGGGGTGAGAGGTTGCATTATGCTTCTTTATTCTCTGAACTTTTGTCAATAATTTGCATATAACAAGGTGGTTTTCGCTTCCGGAGTCATGAATTAAATAGAGTTGGCAGTAAATAGCTGCATTCATGAAATTCTTCCTGATAGTTATACAAACAATTTAGTTGTTTGTTCTCCTCCTAGGCTTCTCCATGTCCAGAATCGTCTTTAGTATTCTTGGAACCAAATTTTGTTTATTACTTTGTCATTTGCTGTGCATTATGGGAAACATTTTTTCCGTGTTAATTACGTTTCTTTATTCCAAATTGTCGAAGTTTTCATTTTTCCTCTCTTGCTCAAATTTGACATTCAAGTCTCTAATAAAAATTTTGATCTCTTTCTCATTAAGTTGAGCCTTGATTTTGTTTAGCATAGTGTAGAATGATTCTATTTATTCTTTTACACTTTGTATTGTCGATGCATATACCACTGCAACCCTTATATTGAGAGGACCCCCATTTAGTTTAAACAAAATTTGTTCTTTCCGATATTTGCCAGAATCACTAAATGCGTTTTTTCTTGTATCACGCCGACCACTTTTTCATTATTGTCATCCCTGTGTATATAATTTTGTGGCCGTCAATGTTAACGTCTCCGTTGATCGGTCACTTCTTTTCGCATATACGGAAAATATATTTTAATCAAGTTAACTTCTGATTCACATTTTCCAGCTGTCCATAACTGCTAAAAATTGTGATGTTCCATGTTCCGAGAGTAATATATTTTATGTGTAAATAGTAATAGTATATATATCTGGTGGCTTTTGTCGTTAAAGCCGATCAATTCTGGACGAGGTATTAATCAATTTCTTTTGTTTTCTTTTTTGCAATTTCACATAGGCAAAAATAAGAAACCCCTAAAACAGAGTTTCTCGCGAGAAAATGAGATTATTTTGCTTTTATAAAGAATTAGAATACTTTAGTAATTATTAAGGAAACATTAATTTAAATGACGACAAAAATTAATAAGTTTGTGAATAGTTAGTGTGAATAAAGCAATATAACGGAAGAGAGTTCCAAAGGTGAGAAAAGCAACAAAATTAACTATTAGTCTAGAAGCTATATTGACATGCATCTACTTTAGCAGTAAAACAATGTGAAAGTTTTCTAAGCGTAGCTCAGTTGTGATATAAGGCCGAAATATTAGAATATCAATTTCGATCGAAATCATTTTTAGCAACAATATTTCTAGAGATTGAAGTTGACTAACCATTGCTTCCAATCAAAGTGAACCAACAAGAAAAAAGATATTTTCTTCCTGATAATATAGACTTACGCGTGAATTTACGTACTTAGAAAGTGAGTTCATTAGAGAAACTGCAATGAAAATAGACAAAGAATTGATACAAAGAAATCGCATTACGGATGGCGGAAATTGTCTAAAAATGAAATTTCATGTAATGATCAATAGTATTATATAATTTATTTTGGATTTTGTCTAGAATATCGATATACATAACCAGAGATTCAATTCATGAAAAAGGTAAAAAAAATAAATCTGCACAGGATGAAATTGTTAGTGTTGGCAGATCGTATTTATTAAGGAAACACTGATCGCTTCTTTTGCTTGAAAGTGCAATTGCGAATTTCATTTCACCTCTTGCAACCTTAAATAGTAGAATTTTATTTGCTGTTGCATAGGTCCAAGGTTCTTTCAAACGTACTTATTCAGTCTGTTGTAAAGGTGTAGAGAATGAATATGTTCAATTATGCTGGATAGGTAGCATATACATATCTGTTTACTTGAACAATATAATAGTTTAGTTTTCGCGGAAGTATCTGCTCGTGATCCTCTTTCACAAAGTACTGCAAAAAAATTGTCTGAAGTTTACTTACTCATTACCAAAGAATGAGTAAGTGAAATATGGTGATTTTACGATTTGCACGAGGAATGCTCCCTGTTAATGTATGTGTTGATAGAATTATGGAATGCTGTTTGGTTGAAAATTTTCCTTAAAATTAACTTTATTCTATTGAGATTTAGCAAAGTCTTGTCTGCGAGAAAGGTGTTGGAATCTAATGAACGTTCATCAAACACAACGACAGGTAAACGGTTTGAAGTGTGTCATATATCACGTATAAAACAAATCATTGCATCATAAATTAAGTATTTTCTGGAGAGATACAAAGCACTATCTTTTCTTAAGTCATCGATGGAAAGAATACATTTTTGATTTGAGGGCTGTCTTGAGATTTTTCACCTCAAGATGTTTGACTTTAATAGGAAGGACATTCATAGACCAGGATTTGTGAAAATTTCCTATTGGTAAAAGGTAAATATTACGAACTTTGATTTAGATACACTGAAAGTTACGTCTGGGCAAGTACAGATCATCCTGAGAGTAGATGGCTTACTGTTTCTTATTATGTATCAGAGAACATGCATTTTGGATCCACAATATTATGTATAATATTTGCCTGAATATTCCTGGCAAAAAGACTTTGTTCTTGCGCAGCAGGAATAAAGCCTTCGGTTTCATAATTTAATCCAGATGCACATAACATAAGTATTAACTTTATCAACATTAACTTATTATTATATTGTCATTTTTCATCATATTTCGATTTCTGCTATGTCGTACTTCCAACGAAGTCTGAGGGAAGACCTAAGGCAGGTCGTGGTTTGTTGTTATAGCTCTATTTTATGATTTTTTTATATCTCCCCTCTCATCCCTAACGTTACATAGACAAAGTTCTTCTTAGTTCGTGAGCTGTACTTAACAAGACACTTTTTTGTTTATCTCTTAATAATCTTTCAATGTGTTGTTTTGTTACATTTTGAATCATTCCAAGTGCACCTACTTACACTGGCACGATTCTTGTTTTCAATTTCCACATTTTTCTATTTCAATTTCCAGGTCTTTATATTTTGACAGTTTTTCGAATTCCTTGGTTACTATGTTACAATCCGCTGCACAAGCCATACCAATTAATAGGCAGGTTTTTTCTTCCTGGTTTTCAACAATAATGTCCAGCATATTTGCATCATTTTTTCTGTCTGTGTAGATGGTATAATCCCATAGAATGGTGACATCTATTTCTGTAACCGGTGCTGAGTGATGTACATACCAGTGTTTGTTTACAGATTTTCCATAGTGTTTGCACATTGTCCAATGTAAAGTTTGCTCCACTCTATGTGACGATTTTTATATTCTTCTGGGGCAAGTAGAGAACAACCTGAGATTAGATAGCTTATTGTTGCTTGGTATTTATCACAGATCCTTCATTTTGGATCCACATTATCATGTACAAAATATGCCTGAAAGTTCATAGTGAAAATACTTTGATTATGCCTTACAAGAATAAAGCCTTCAGTCTCAGATCTTAATTCAGATGCACGTAACTATCGATGAGTATTAACTTTATCAACACTGGATTTATTGGCACGTTCTGCGTAGATTTGTCATGCAGAGATTTGTCTTGCCAGCATGTTTCATCTGTTCAAGGGCTTTATTCTTGGCTTTAATTTTTATATTTTTTACCGCAATAGTTGGTTCTTGGCTTCTGTTTTGCTTTTCATAGAATCTATTAAATGTCAATCTTATTATTGAATATTTATTATTTATTATTATTATTATTATTATTATTATTATTATTATTATTATTATTGAACAAGCATCTCCCAAGCTATAGATTTAGTGATAATCGATTACAGAAAAATTCTTTGAATCTTTAATCTGTACTTGATATAATTGCTGCATTTACTATAATGTATTTTTTGTGACTTTTCAATAACTATTCTCATGATAATAGTTCTGATCATATTTTGTATGATAACTGGATTTTAGAAACCCTAATAGGATAGTTTGGTAACCTTTATCTCGTTCTACAGCTGATTTGTTACATGTAACAGTAGTTTATATTCTAACATTTTCTTCTTCTTATCTCTTTCGGCATCTTTCTTTTCAGCCAACCTTTAACTTTAATACTATTAACACAATTTTATTCATTATTCTTTTTTCTGTCCCAATGAACTTAGATCACTTGTGCGTCCTGGGTATAAATTTACACGAGCTACTAGGTTAACAACTAGGTCGCACCCTTTTCCAGTGAAACCGATTAAATCTAACAGCAATTTCTATTTTAACAGCTTCATTTCTGGCACCTCCCATTTATGGATTCCCTTTACTTATCCTTGCTTCCCCGACAGCTACAATCTCCAGGAATTTAAATGTAAGGTCAATAGACATTTCCTATGTCACTAATTGACATCCACTCTCTCAAGCTCTTTTTTCAACTACTCCACCCCGTACTCTTTATTCCTACCCATTTATTTCCCTCCTCCTGAGATTTCCTGTAATTAAACCCTCTTTCTCATCAGTTTCCCCTTTGTAACTCCCTGAGTAACAGTGGCGGTAGAATGTCTTGCTTAGAGTTAGATGATTTAAATATATATATATATATATATATATATATATATATATATATATATATATATATATATTGTCTTTTAGATGTTAAAAAACATCGTATCATGGTGATTTTATTGCTATGCTTTTGGGAAAATATTTAAAAAGAGATTTCCAAAGCGACAATGCCTGATAAATTAATGCAGAATGTTGGATTTATCAAAACACCGAAGTAGAAAAATGTTTCAGACAGTGACAGCTGCATATTGTTCATTGGGATAGTTAACAACTTTCAATATAATGTAAATGTATTCTGATCTTTATAGCGAAAATCTCTAAAACCTTGGCACTGACTGCCGAAAGCGAATTCATCTTCCGCTTATTCACCTCCATTAAAATAAATATCGGATTGAGGAATAAATCTCATCGCAAATACTTGCTTCCCTAATTTGCAATTTTAAAATCAGGTTTTAACATTTGTTACAGCTACTGAACATTGACTCCTATGAGACACATTTTGTCTAACGACAGTTAGCAAATAATTCATACTCTCAGTTTTGCTTAGTTGTTAATGTGTACCATTATAATCATATCATGTCCTATTGTTATCGTGCGATAATTACTTTACATTACTTTTGAACAAGAACATAAAAGTTTTTACGAATTTACATCATTCCTGTAGGGAAGCCCCTTTGAAAGTCAAAGTGATTGGAGTTTAAAAGTGAGTGCGTATTTATTTTAATTCTTTGAATTATTAGAAATTCAAGCATTTATTTTATACGGTCAGATTTTATGTTCATCAGCCCATTAATACAATAATATTTTTATGATTAAAATTAATTAAAATAGATATCCCGTATTAACTGTAAGTTTCTAAAACCACGCATCATCAATTATATTTTTCTGCTACTCAGGCTTTATTTATAGCTTTGGCACATTACATGCCGAATTTACATTTTTTCACGCCGATGAAACATAAGATTTTTCTTTCCTATAAACACCAATAGAGATTATAATACCAATTCAAGAAAATACTAAAATATTATTATTCAAATAATTTCCGTTAAATACACTTTATTCACTAATCATCCCAATTTAATCTCCTTTAGCCTCCTTTTTATGTGCTGCAAAGAAATATTGTATCATGTGATTGATATGAGGCCATCTCTCAACAACCAGTTGCAATCTCATAATTTAAAATGCTGATTATTAGAAGCTGGATATTGCAACATTAACTTCAAAAGCAGAAAATAGCATATAAAATAAGTTAATTTACATGACACGAACAGATAGAGATAAGACAGTAAAGATCCTCATTAAATATAAAAGACAAACTAAAGAATATTGAATGGATCTATGTTTAAGTCACGGTCAAATTTTGTACTAGATATTTTGTTGTTTCTGATTTTTCAGGATTATTAAATTCTGGAAACGTATTTGGAATCAACTTATTAAATTAGCATTAAACTAATTGTTCTTGTTATATACTGAATTAAAAAAAACTGTAACCGAATTTAGAATCTACGTATTCACTTAAACGCAAAATGAGCAGATTCAATTTAGCATAATGTTTTCATGCGCTAGTACAGTTTTAAGGTTACTCGATTTAGTATAAAAACACAGTGGATATGACAATTCTCTGAACCAATTTCATAACTATATAATTTATTTGTTCTGTCAACAGTGTAATCGATATATTGTTTGTATCAATATTATATGTCGCTTTCACATATTCTTTTATGTGCCATGTACTTTCAGGATTTAGGTGATCATGGCTCTCCACATCTCCCTATCTCGGTTGGTTCTTATCACGCTTTTTCTTGTTGCACCATGCAACCCTCGTTCCGTCACTCACCTGATCATTTCCTTCTATTATGTTATCCGCTGCTTTCCCCCTGTCTCTTTTCCCCTCTAACTGGCCTTTTAGTATCAGGCTCCCTAAGGCCACTTTCCTAATTGCATGTCCCAGGATCTTTAGTTTTCTCTCCCTGGTGCTCACTATTAATTTCATTTTTGTTTCCATCCTTTCCAAAACCACGTCATTGCTTACATGCTTCGTCCATGATATCCGCTGCATCCTTCTGTAGAACCATATTTCAGCTGCTTCAAGTTTTTCCTTCATCTTCAAAGATATTGTCCAACATTCATTGCCATATTGAAGAACCGACATCACATAGGAATCACTTACTCATTTCTTTGTTCCTAGCGAAATTGTCCAGTGTCTTAATATATTACTCAACTTCTGGAATGCTTCATTCGCCATGCCAATTCCCCTTCGGATCTCGGTGTCGCACTTTCCGTTTTATGTTAGAGCACTTTCCAGGTATTTAAATTTGTATACCTGCTTGATTTTAGAGTCCCGCAATTGTATTTGGAATATTGTGTTGCCCTTTTTGCTGATGACCGTGCATTCGATTTTCTTGTAGTTTATTTGTAGTCCTTTCTTGTCATTCATTTCAGCTACCTTCTGTAGAATATATGAATACGGAATTTAAAAACACTGTAACCCAATCTAAAATCTACGTACTCAGTTTAATGCAAAATGAGCAGATTTAATTTAGTGTAATTTTTCCACACGCGATTACAGTTTTGAGGGTACTCGATTTAGTTTAAAAACACAGTGGATATGACAATTCTATCAATCAATTTCATAATTGTGTTATTTATTTGTTTTATCATCAGTGTAATCTATATATTGTTTGTATTAATATTATTAATCGCTTTCACATGAGGTAACATTAAATTACCAGCAGCTTTTCTTTATATGGTCAAATGCCAGTTAGGATGCAATGAGGTAGTGTTGAAAATAGAGTGTTTATCAAATGTTCAGTGAGTAGTGATGGCTGCTCATATTTTAAGGTCAACTTCGTTTATTAAGCTCTCCCTTTTTTAAAATGAAATTCGCCTAAAGTCAGACATTAAGGCAGTAGAAGACAGGAGGTTACTGGGTATTGAGTAATTAGAAACGCGAAACACCACGAAAGAGCGAGTAAAGAAGAATGACAATTAAGAGAACAGCTTTATATCAATATACATTGCATTTTAAATTTTTGAAGATTAAAGTTAGCTGGAATCTGTGGAGCCGGAAGTGACTTAGAAATTTCTGCTAGCGAAGTGATTGAGAAAAGAGCCTGTTAATATATTGCTTATGAGTACATCTATTATATACCGATGGAACATCTTTGCCAATCTCTTACTGGTACCATAGTAAAAAGCGAAAAATTTTACCATGAATGTATTTGCAGCAAGGCACATGATGCTAATTTACGGTGATGATCTCGCCAATGGTATTGCTGATATTTTATTGGAATCCATCAAGAGCCACTCGTAGGTGCCCGGTTCATATGTGGCAACAAAATATCATAGCATGGAGGAATCGTGGAGGAATAGATATCTAAAATCAATTCTAGAGAGTATCAATACTTAGAATAACAAACTGGACTCACTTTCTGATGAACATACAATGGACGCAATGTTATGACACTGTGTAAATCGTGTTGTACCCGCGTACTCACTTTAGTTTTGACAATATGTAACACATTTCCAACAAAATATTTTCAGGCTGTAATAATATTATATTGAATTTGTACTTTGTGTAACCGATTATGTTTAACCAACGTATATATGCTAGAAACTCCTTTTATTATTATTACTCATTAACAGCATGCAAACCAATATCCAATATCCACTGATCGTTTAGTATTTTAATTTTTAATTTGCCAGTGTTTTCCAGGAAATTAGATAATGTATTATATTCCAATCATTTTTTTTCATATTACCTTTAAACATTTCGTCTTTGTTTTTTATCGGTCGTCTTGTTAATTAACAGCGAATAATATATACAATATTTATTTTCGGAATAGTGTCCTCATCGTTGTGTATTTTTTCTGACCCTGTTTCGGCCGTTGTACCCTTCAGGTTTCACCAGATGTATGAAAAACTGGATAACCTAGAGCGAATTCTGAACTGAACCCATTAATCGATGTATGCAACTATACTGTCAACGTTCATGTTTTCATGACTAAGGATGTTGTCTAGTCCTTACTCTATTTAGTACTGTTCTAAAGATATTTCAAAACATTTCGTAGATGGATATTAAGACAATGCGAGTAATTTTTATAATTCTTTTTCTCTTGTCTGATATATATTATCATCCCTATAGTTGTACGATACAATATGTCTCTTTACTACAACTTGATAACACAGACTCGTAAATTCGCTTGCTTTCAGTGTAACGTATTACTGACATATTTCTAGTACATTTTCCTTTGATAAGAATATTAGAAATATCAGTTGTCATATATCTGATTGTATTTTTATGAAATCTCGGTCAGTAATTTAATATATATATTGTTAATTATATAATGAGAGTTCGCCTTATAAACAAAACCTTATTTCAGTCTAATCATTTGTTAAAGATTGTGCTCTATTCAATTCTATATAAAGAATTAACTATGTGAAAGCAATTCGGCAAATTTGTTCACTATTTATAAGAATGTTTTTTTCATCTTTTAAAAATTACTTTCTTAAAAGATTATCTTGATATTCGAGGTAGCAACTTACGAATTTATATATGTTATGGCGCCCTATCTCCATTGAAATTAAATCTTACTCATTTGCAAGTCCACTTAAAGGAGGTAGTCGAGATACAGTGTAACTTGACAGTTCTGACGGACGCTTCTATCTGTTGACTAATAAAACTCTTATTTTTGTATATATGTTCTGTTATTCCAATACATTCAGCCATGCTCCATTTTTCGTTTCTATTTCCTGACCGTAACAGGCCACAACAATATAACAGTTCAGGAATCTTTAATAATAATTAATATTATGTACATCATCTGGTAAATAATGATCGTTTTTGATCATTTATAATTTTCATCCTTGCAGCCATTATAAAATTTTATATATGCGTGGTTAATGCGTTTAAATCGTGTTTATAACACGCTGAAATATACGTATCTTTATCTAGCGCCCTCAGCTAGGATTAAAATTGCCGAGTGATGTCAATTCGGTCAGTTTTCAAACCTGGCTAGAAGCAATCGGATGTCTAACCGAACTCATGAGCTGCGACATAGGACTGTCTGCGGATGACTATATATATATTTAAACGTACTATTTCAAATTTAAATAATATTTAATAGCATTACTGATAACATGACGTACGTGCATATTATTAAGCGTTTTTAATAATATTGTTTCCTTTGATTTTTATCGACTTCAAAAACCTCTTCCTAAATCTGTGTGCAGTAATATGCTGTAACATTTACGAAAACATTTTGACCTATATAATGTTTTTTTTATTCATGCTGTCTTTTGAAAATGTAAATATCAAGGGTCTTCAATAGACAAACGGCATGTACCGGGAAAGTGGCCTAGATTGCTGTGTATTTCTTTAATTGGCAATGGGTCTTTGGTTTTGCTAATGTCATCACTTCTAAAAAATTAAAATAAATGCCACATAAGCGTATTAAACTCAAATAAGATAAATGTACTTTTCGTTTGTGCATAAAATAAATTTGCCTTGTCGGGCGTGACTGCTATTCAGCTTGATATTTTTTCCTCTCACACAGTAACACCCAGGGCAGCAGTGGGGTATCTGCCATTCATGGTATGAAAAGATAAAACATAAAAGTGATATCATGTCTCCTATTACAACGATGTATAGATATCACATCACCTATCAAAACAATATATAGATATGTCACTTATCAAAGTTATATATAGATACCATGTCACCTATCAAACCAATAAATAGATGCCATCTCAACTATCAAAGGAATATATAAATATGTCACTTATAAAAAGCAATATATATATATCCCGTAGACTTACATGTCATCTTTCTGATCTGAGTACTATTAAACAACATTTCTCTGAAAAACATAGACATGTAGGTAATATCAGACAGATTTTGGTCAATAATACGGTGATCGTTACTCATACACACAGTAAGAGGAACCTGCAGATATTGGAGGCCATGTACATCAAATCAAAACAACCAACACACAATAAAATCAACTCTAACACAGGAAATAACATATTACATTGCATTTGACTACATGGTTTTGTTGTCATTTCGCGCTATCCCGCGGTGTGACGTCCTAAAACCGCATCGCAAACTTAAGAACTGCGTTGATTATTTTTGGTAACTATTGCCGTTGCCAAGCGGAGTTTTATGTCAACACAAAATAAAATCGTCGGTGATGTTGGATTTTATAATATTTCAGTTTAAACTACCTCTCTGAAGATGGCTCATGTGAGCAGAAAGCTTAGAAGAAAACCAATAAATAATTATCCAAATGTTGGAGAATTTCTGTCTTTATTTTCACCTGAAATTAAAGCAAAAATACGACGTTTAGAACGGCTCATGATTAAACATAATAGACATTCATTGTCTCTTATATTTAACAGAATATGTTTAGAAAAAAAAATATATATATAATATCACCTATTAAAACAATATATAGATAATGTCACCTATTAAAGAATATATGTAGATATCATGGCAACTATCAAAGCAATATATAGATACAATGTCACCTACCAAAGCAATATATAGTTACCATGTCACCTTTTAAAGCAATATATACATACCCTGTCACCTATCAATACAATATATAGATATCATGTTACATATCGAAGCAATATATAGATACCATGTTACAGATGAAAGTAATATATAGATACCATGTCATCTATCAAAGCAATATATAGATGCCATGTCAGCTATCAAAGCAATATATAGATAACATGTCACCTATCAATGCAATGTACAGACATCATATCACTTATCAAAACTATGTAGATATATCATTTCACATATTTACAGTTATTGCCAACAACAAATTTTCAATTAATAAAAACTTGACTTTGATATCAATCAGTTAATTAACATACTTGATACACAATTGGCCGATCTTGTCTCGAAAGAGATATGACAGACGGGGCTCAAGATTATCTTGCTGTATGTTACCATCACATTATGTGGTCGATTAGTCACCAGCCAAGGCTCTAAAACTCAATCTATCCTGTTATTTCACTGGATGGAATTAACGTATTAATACTTTTTAAGGGTATTTGCGCGTAAGTAAATGCAAGGAATTCAACTTGGAATTAGAAATCGGCTCCACGATTTTTCCTTCAGAGGTGATATCCACTAAACAATGCACATGCAAGGTACACAATCAATAAAATCCCTCATGAGTATACATCTCAAATAATTTCATTGACACACTTTTCTTTAATAAAACCCTAATTTTGTGGAAAATTGAGTTCAACAAAATTACCAATGATTTGAACTCGACTAGTTCTCAGTGTCAACCGTTTAGGCACAAACAGATATTTTATTTTTAAATAATCATTAATTGACTGAGCTATTTATCTATTAAACTTCTTAGCGATGTCGTGCTATTCAGGAATTTAAGGGTATCTTCTCTTCGACTCTGGGTCATTTTACCTCCTCTCAACCTGACCATCGGACGCATGCTCTTTAGTCACTGTCTCTCAATCTTTTTCCCTCTCTATCTCTCTCTCACTATCTTTCTCTCTCTATCCTCCTCGTGGTCTGGCTACTTAGCATGCAGTTGACCCGCTTACGGTATCTGAAAAAAGAGTTGAGTTGTATTTGTATTTTGGCATTATTGTCTTTCGGAATTTTCACTGGACCTCAGCTCAGATTCTGACTAGTAAGTTAGCTAGACCACTCTTTCATTTTATTGTAACTAATTTAAGTAAGGAAATGTATTTTGCTACTTTTATCTACAGTACATTTGTATCTCCGCATATAGCAGCGGTTCTATTTAAGAAAATATATATATATATATATATATATATATATATATTTTTGCTCCAGTTAAAAAAATTGTCGGTCATTTTGGGGCAAACAAATGGTTGTTTATTTATTCTTTGCATGGTCTTATTTTAAACATGCTAGAGAAAATTCTGTAAATTATTTTGGCTTTGAATGAGCCACTCATCATTTCCTATAACTAAACACTCTTTCGCATCACTTTCCCCTATGTAACCCCTGCCGAATAGTGGCAGTGGAATATCTTGCTTGGAGTGAAATAACTGAAATTAAGTTTCAGTTAATGATAAATATTTTATTAAGGCCTCACCAAAACCGCATTCATTCTTCATGAAATACGTAATGAAGCCTAGCGACTCAAATTGACGAATGGGTAAGCCAAATTCGTAATCTAATCAATTTGAATGCATTCACTCAATCGCAAATATATTTAGGAAATATATGAATCTATTTCTTTTGTCCAGATTTAATTCAGCAACATGACAGACATGAGTTTAATAAGAAATCCAATTCTTAATTAAAATCATAAACTATGGGTTATATAGCCTCATCAACCTGCAATTTGGCAACATCTACACCGCTAAAAAGATGGTCCATCAGGGATGTGTACTCGAAAAGATTGAGAAGACTATGTAACTGAATCAGTTTTCGTTCAGATCAGCGCTAATCACCGAATTTGTTTACTTAAACGAATCTAGATTTTTCTCCTGTTTGTCCCATATTTAAATAGTATTCATATATATATATATATATATATATATATATATATATATATATATATATATATATAATATATATCTAAATTTTTCGTACATATGTATTCAGTAATATTCTGTTTTTTTTTTAATCATATCACCTCGACCAAGATGTATTTAATAGAATCCATTTTATTTGAAATGTTTTTTGACAATTAAATGCACAGACAGAACACTTAGAGTTAAAACCATATACACACGAACAAACACACACACACACACATGTAAACGTAAATACACGACCGTGTACAAACCCTAGGCACACGCAAAAATGTGCTGTATTTGAATAAGTATATACAATATCAAGACATAACAAATATGAATAAAACATACACATCCTGATTTTTTTTAAATGTACACGAGCCTTGATTTTAAGTAACATACAAATTATATTTCGTTGTACTATCCCAACAAAAGCATGTACATATCGTATGTATATATATATATATATATATATATATATATATATATATATATATATATATATATGTGTGTGTGTGTGTGTGTGTGTGGGTGTGTGCTCACGCGTGCGTGTGAGTGAATTATGCGATTTACTTGTGATGTGGCATAAATCTATTGTTTTACGTCAAATGTGAAATTCAACCGAGGTTGTGAACCACATTCTCGTCCATTTCTTTGCGAAATGTTTTGAGTTTAAATTAATATAATCATATTGCAAGATATTGCAATTTAATCAGAGATTACCGCTGATGTTAAATTTACCAAGCATTTCCTGGGATTCATGATTGTAAATGATGAATTACACTGAAGTTCTCGGAACAACGACAAAATATAACCACAAAAACTCCTTAGATTGCATCAAATTTTCAGAACTTCTTTCAGAGTGTATCATCTTTAAGGGAGAAATCGAGAGATCTGTTTAAACCATGTATTGAACACAAGCAGATTGCGTGAGAAAGTAAACCAATCGGGGATATTGCCATCCCCAGACTCCACGGAACTATTTTAATGTGGACCTGGTGTCTTGCCAACGGATTGAGTTTAATATGAATTTGAGATCAACGGATGCGCACAGAAATATTAATGAACGGATTGTCACATCTTCTCTAAAAGAATTATAACTTTGGTAGTTTTTTGTGTTTTTAAATCATTATTCATTTGGGTAATTTGTATCCCAGATAACTCTTTGCTATGGGGCCGTAAATGATTCTTAATGCCAACTGCACTTTTACAACCACTCCTCCATAAAGTTTGCCTGAGTTGGATCTGGTGGAAACGAGCATCTTCCAGTGTACTATAATGTGATGTTTGAATACCGCAACAGACATTTTCACAAACCTCACAAAACTAAACTGCCGCTCTTTTTCTGTAAGGTGCAACAGTATTTTGAACCTAAAATCTCCGGTTTAATCTCACGTGACTGGCTAAACCAACAGCAAAAAGGGAAACTCTTCCACAAATCCTGCAACTATGACAGTGTCCTAATATCTGTGTATATATTCTCTTTCTCTTTCTCTTTCTCTCTTCTTAACTATGCGCTTTTTGTTCGGATACTCATTTCCTGTCTAATCAAAATTGTTGCAGTTTTCAACAAGCCTAATCTATCCATAGACACCACAGATAGGGACTGAAATCCTTGCCGAATCCTGCAGCTTAACAGAATTTTGAACTCAGGAACCACGCAGGAACCACGAACACACCAAACAAACAGCGAAACACAGGTGGGCACACACACCCACGCACAAACCACGAATACCCCAAACAAACAGCGAAACACAGGTGCGCGCACACACACACACACCCACACACGCACACACACACACCCACACCGACCCCCCCCCCACATATATATATATACGATATGTACATGCTTTTGTTGGGATAGTACAACGGAATATATTTTGTATGTTACTTAAAATCAAGGCTCGTGTACATTTTTAAAAAATCGGGATGTGTATATTTTATTCATATTTGTTATGTCTTGATATTTTATGTACTTATTCAAATACAGCACATTTTTGTGTGTTCCTAGGTTTTGTGCACGCGGGCGTATTTACGTTTACATGTGTGTGTGTGTGTGTGTTTGTGCGTGTGTATATGGGTTTAACTCTAAGTGTTCTGTCTGTGCATTTAATTGTCAAAAAAACATATATATATATTGTTTCCCGCCCCTTCAGTCTCTTATTTACTCTTTCGGAAAGATGACTGATGTTTACATCAATGCATCTGTTATCTGTACCAGGCTAGTTGTTCTTCTTTCTAACGATCAACTGATTTATTTAATCCAAGACAAAACCTCTAAATCTCTGTTATATCATACCTATTACGTCTGACATGTACTTAATTTGTATTCATATAATTATTTTTTACTGCTATATTCGCTTCACATTTGTGACACTAAATGATTTGTTTCCATCGCCAGATATTTAAAGGAATTTTGAAGCGATTTTTTCTGCTAACATATATATTATATCTGATTAAGCAACACCGGTATGCTGTTGCATGTTTATCAATAATATAAATAGAAACTAATTGGTTTTGGGTCATAAAACGAGCACATGGTCTGTGTGTTTAGCTTGCCATTTCTGCAGTTAGAATGACGCCAGTGCTATTCTTAAACACTACAAAGAGTTGGGAACACACATAACTCCGGTTTACTTTAGATAAATTATTCCTAACTGCTGTATAATGTGACCTGTTACCTGCAGAGATGACTGATTACTGTGGTATTTTATGTGCTGAAATTTAGCTCAAATATTATATCATTCGAGAGTGTTATGAAAACTTTGAATGTATCTAACAGTTGATTATTATATTTCTCAGCGAATAAGTTTCCTTTTTTTTTTGCATTTGAAGCTTTAACATTATAAAGAAGTTCTCGTATGGATCAGAAAAGAAATAGTAAGCTACTTTAAAAGTCGGAGTTGCAAAATTGCTATTGACAATTTACCGATCATCTATCGAAACAACTTAAGAACAGTGAAATAATAAATGGCAAGTAACAATATCCTTTGCCTGTTCATTGCAATAAAGCATTCATTAATACAATAAAATATCGTACCTTTTATTTTTTTTATTTACATCTACAAACGTAAATAAGATCTTAGTCGTATCCAAAATACAAATACCAATCTTTTGTCGCCCTCAGCATTATTTTTCTCCCTAATCTTTCCCCGCGCCAAGTTATTCTTCTACAAACAATTTATTCTAGTTCACCCTCCTTGTAATTCTTCGTTTCTCTATAGCACCCTCCTCTTTGGTAGACCCTGCAAATCTTCTTTAATCACAACCCGTATTTATAATCATGAGTACCAGAAATGTAAAAATATTCTTTATTCTACACCGCAGAATACAGTTTCAGTTAAAATTTTGTTTTTCATTTTTAAATATTCTACAATATCCTTTTATTTTGGGAAATGATCAGCAGCTCAACTTTGTTCCAGCAACATGTTTACAAACTGGTAATTAAATCAATAACCATTCACGATGTTCTGAAAAGATAAACAAAGCTAGATACGTTTATTTTTATAATGTAATCTTATTCTTATTTAATTTAATTATACTCTTATTTATCATAACGCTGTTGCTCGCATTTCTTTTACATTTTCTTGACAATAATTCGAAGGAATAGATGTTCTCCACTTAAAGAATTAAAGCAAACAAAACTGTGTTATGCAGAGCCTGATATGACTTGAAAACATCTGAAGAGAGTATATATAATTAATGTCTGCGTCACGAGTTTAGCAGGTACACATTGATTGAAATGGTTGTAAAAAAAGATGTATATTCTCACCAGATCTATTCAACCTATAGAGCTTAACAATTCTGAGAGCTCTAGAACATTAGAATTTGTCATTCGTGACCACAATCTGAACAATATTACATACGCAGATGATACCGTACTGATAGCGGATACGGGAAAACGAACTACAAGACCTCTTACTAGTAATTAAATAAAGCAGAAAGAACTGGCTACAAATAAACTACAAGAAACTGAATGTATATTAATGAGTAAAAAGAGACGGTCAAAATGAGTGCACGAGCTGGTGATAGGAAACTCAGACAAGTGCAGTACATTAAATACCCGGGATGTGTTCTACTGGTAGATACAAATTACGATAAAGAGATCCTAAGACGCATTTACATGGCCAAGGATGCCATCCAGAAGCTAAGAAGTCAATTAAGAGACAGGAATATTTCGCTGGAAACAAAGAAGAAAGTTTAAATTGTTATGCTATATCTATCCTTGAATATGGCATCAAATGTTGGACAATTTCTTCAATGATAAAAAAGACTCGGAACAGCTGAAATATGGTTCTACAGAAAAGTGCTGAGGATACCATGGGCGGAGCACACGGGCAATGACGAGGTTTTGGAGAAGATGGCCACAAAAAAAGAAAACTGATTATCAACATCAAGAGAATACGGCTGAAGTTTTTTGAAAATATAATAAGGAAAGAGGGCTTGGAGAAAATAATACTCACAAAACTGATAAAAGAGAGACGGATAGAGGAATGAAAGATGGGTTTGAACAGAAGGATTGTGTAGCGGGGAGTGAGTAGAATAACAGAAGAAGGCATATTAAGAGAAAATGGGACAGGTAGAAGTGGAGAGATATGATATATACCTCCCGAAGAAAACCGGCACAAAAATAATGATGATGAACTAGCAGATGAGAAAACTGAAGGGATCTGACAAAGAATATGATAGGCAGACACATTTGGTCAATTCTGCAAAGCCTGTTACGCTTTCTGTCACAATTACTCTTTCTCTTTCTCCCGTGAGTATCATTTTTTCCATGACTTTTCCTTCTTCTATATTTACGCCAGAAAATTCAACTGACTCTTGATATGAATTATAATTTTATTTTCTTTCAACATTCTCTAGACACTCTTCCTGTCCTACATGTTCAATTCATGGCATCCGCAGCATCATTCTGTAGAAATACAATTATAACCTCAAGTCTTTTCTTCATCTTTGAGGATATTGTCCAGCTGTTATCAGGACGTAAGACATCATGTAACATTTCAGTACTTATTCTTTTGTCTCAAAATATATCTGTCACCTAAAACTGCACTGGACATTTGGAACGTATATTTGATCATCCCAGTACGTTAAAGACTTCAGTGCTGCACATTCCGTCCTGTGTTTGAATTATGCCTCAGGTATTAATTCTCAGTAGCTGCTTGATTTTAGTATTCCCCAATTGTAATTTGCATTTTGCCCTTATCATGTTAATCATAATCAATAATTCTTTCTTGTAGATTATGTTTAGTATTTTCTTCTCGTTTCCTTTCGTAAAATTATTTATGAAGTTTTATGGGTTTTTTTGCGTGTCATCTATCACAATTGTGTTATCTGCATATACTATATAGGTAAGATCATGTCAGTCAGTAAAGAATGCGGGAAGAACTTCTAATTCGCTCTGAATTACCTTGCTATGTTGTTTGAATAGATTCGGGGAGAAGACACATCCTTTACCTCCCTATTCTTTTCTGTTGAAATGCTTTGTCCATATGTAGGCGATATTCTGCCAATATAGATTCTTGACTGTTTGAAGATATCACAGGGTTAAGTGTTGCAGGAATTTTGGATGAGCTACGGACAAACAAATGTTTGGTCATTTTCCTAGTAAATATTTATCTGATTGTAAACATCGATCGATACTAGCGTTTCAAGACCAGGCTACTGTCAGTCTATCTATCTAAATCTCTCTCTCTCTCTCTCTCTCTCTCTCATATATATATATATATATATATTCGGCCAAATTTTCTGTGGTTTATTTTTTGAAATGAAAAAAATAGTTCAAAGAAGAAAATAAAAGCTTAACCGTAGCTTCTTAACATTCTTAAATAGAGAAAGCTGCCTAAATACACGTTCATCCGAGTGGAAAGCTGAATTACCCGCACTTGCCTATACAGTATTAAAAAAATAAACATATATAAACAAAGCTTGTTAGATGAAAGGCTGACGTCATAAAAAGACACTTGTAATACCCTCTAAAGACTGGGTCCAATGATTCACAGAAGGCCCATATGTAATGCGGATGATGGGGATAAATATTTTAAGTGACAATCATTTGACATGTATTAATATTCTCGCACTCACACTCTTTCTATATATATATATATATATATATATATATATATATATATATATATATGCGTGTATGTGTGAGATTCTCTGTGCATGTGTATTTCTGTGAGTGTGTGTGCTTGTGAGTGTGCGTTTACCTTTGCTGAAACAGAAATAAATATTTAATGAAAACTTCATCGAATTAGCGCATCATGCTTTCCGAGTTCTTCATGTAAAATTTCGTAAATCATGATTTCATCATGTTTTACAAAAGTTACAAAAAACACACAAACACAAAGCTCTCTATATAGAGTTTATTGTTCAATTTGGAAAATATTTAATTTATTCTGGTTGTAATTTTAAGTTAAATGTTGGGTTGAACTAGATAATGTTTATTTTTCTATCATCGTTTTTATTTGATTGCTTGAGTATTGTATTCTAAATTGTTCTTTTGATCAGATTTTCTTAGTGCACCTTCATAGTTTTATTTCATTAAATAATGATTTGTTTCTCGAATTTTTTGATAGTGTGTTTATTATTCTTAGTGAATATGCTTGATTATGCTTTTGAGATGGCTACTTGTTGTGTTTATGTTCTTAAAACTTGTATTTGCATTCATGTATTAAGATATATATGTAACTGCAGGGACAAAAATGAATGGACATTTCAGGGACTTTGTAATAC
The DNA here is from genome assembly GCA_037127315.1 of Ascarosepion bandense. Taxonomy (NCBI): domain Eukaryota; kingdom Metazoa; phylum Mollusca; class Cephalopoda; order Sepiida; family Sepiidae; genus Ascarosepion; species Ascarosepion bandense. Next base: position 3,321,568 of record JBBBDQ010000821.1, read on the forward strand.
ATTTGCAAAGAAAAGTTACATGACTCAAATGGTCTCAACAATCATTAATGGGATCAACCAAAGACCCTTTGAAATTCAATTACTATTCTACATTTAAAATAAAAATAGTAAAGCTGCAAAAAATTTGCTAGCCACGTGTGGAAATAGAAATTTAAATACGAAAATGTCAAACAAATCGTGGAGCTTTACAACGGTGTGAAAATATGGCGACCGTGGCAGATAGAAATTTGTTATTCTCAAATAAAAATGAATTACTGAATGAAAGAACAAAAATGATGACTAACTGTAAGCATACAATAAAATAACAATCATGTTCATACAACCATTGATAAAAACTTATAAATACTTTTAATTTTAAAAATTGTGCTTTCGAAAATTTCCCGTTAAGTGAGCATTCAAATAAATCCCCGTTATGTGAGCATTTTTAAAAACAAAACTGGAAAATGAGTTATTGCAAATCGCCTGGAGTCAACACATTATAGTAACATAGGTCGAGCAAAAACTTGATTGCAAATGAAGAATATTAAGAAGTTCTGCAATATAATTGTATTGAACACCTTTTCATACAACTGTGTACTGGTCTTATGTTTTTTGGCCAAAAGATAAGTAAGTAAATCAAATTCGCAAAGATATACGTTGGAGCGACACAATGCTTAAACAATAGAATTTCTCTTCAAAAAAGCAATATACAATTATTACGTAACAGGAAATTATGTTTTCAAACATTTGCATGAATGTAGTGATGGAAAATTCAGTGTAATACCCTTATATCAAAACACAGGTTATGAAATATTAATAATGCAGGAAGAAAACAACATGAAAAACACACACACATCGAAAAACATAGAGAAACACACATAGATACACACACATACACAGCCTACATACATACACACACACACACACACCAAATTAAAAAGATAATCGTAAACAATGACAAAAAATTGGATTCGTCTGGAATCCATACACCCGATTTCCTATCTAGAACTGAGGCCCAATTGAATGAAGTCCACATCATGCCCTCGCTGATTTCTAGGATAATCTCAAGACTGGACCCTCACAAAGCGAGTGGTGGGGATGGAATCTAAATTATAATTTTGAAGAATTGTGCCCCTGAACTCTCCTCTATCTTTGCTAAGCTCTACAACCGCTGCCTATCTCCTTCTGTATTCCTGCCAGTTGGAAGTCTTCTTCTGTGGTTCCAATATTCAAGAACACTGGTGAACCATCGGACCCTGCAAATTACCGTCCCATCTTCGGCAAAGTGTTCGAAGCCATTATCAACCCCGAATTCGTTCAGCATCTCACAGCCCTCGGGCTTCTCTAGGACAAACAGTATGGCTTCCGCTTCACCAGGTCTACTGCTGATATGCTAACGACCATCAGCGAGTATATATACCAGGCTCTCGACAAGAATGGTGAAGCCCGAATCGTCGCCTTGGATATCTCTAAAGCATTCGACAGAGTATGGCATGCAGGCCTTCTATGGAAACTGCGAAGCTATGGCATAACTGGACTTTTGTTGGACTTAATCCGGTCATTCCTCGCTAACCACACAGTGAATGTGGTATTAAACGGACATGCCTCCCAGAACTACCCTACAAACGCGGGTGTCCCCCAAGGGTCTATCCTAGTTCTTACGCTCTTTCTATTCTATATCAATGATCTCCGCGATGCCATAAGATCACAAGTAGGCATGTGCGCCGATAATACCACAGTTTACTCTCGCTTCGATCGAAAATCTGGTGTTGGTGACAAGGCGTACCTCGCTGCCGAGCTTGAAAAGGACCTCCAATCCGTGGAGGATTGGGGTAAGAAATGGCTCGTAAAATTCACTTCTTCCAAAACGAAGCTGATGTCAATTAACCACCACAGACAACCACACCTCCCTCCCATTAGCATGGAAGAGGCTTGCCTCCCAGAGAGTAAAACACAACGCTTGCTTGGCTTGACACTCTCAGCGGACGTCAAGTGGAATGACTATATCGAATCCATTGCTAAATCCGCAGCTATGAAAGTCGGCTCTCTATCTGAAGTGCCCGGAAATTCTTTCCGCCTGAATGTATCCTGCACTTGCATATATCCACCATCCGCCCATGTGTTTAGTACTGCTGCCACATCTGGTCGGGTGCCCATTCCATTCTCCTCGGTGATCTTGATAAAATACAGCGAAGAATCTGTCATGTGATTGATAGCGACTTGACTGACCGCCTGCAGTATCTCTCTCACCGGCGTGACGTGGCTTCCCTGTGCCTCTTCTATAAATATTTTTCTGCTCTGACGAACATAAACCACTGGTGCCCCCTAGATGTGTGAATTTGCACGAGATACTAGATTGGCAACCAGGTCCCACCCTTTTACAATGAAACAGACGAAATGTATCCGCAATTTCTACTCCAACATCTTCTTGGAATTCCCTACCGCATGCTTGCTTCCTCGACGTCTACAACCTCCACGAATTTAAATGTACGGTCAATAGACAGCTCCTAACACACTAACTCACTCCCACTCTCTCCAACTCTCTCCCTATGTACATCCTAAGTCGTCTACCACCCTCCTTCTGATATTTCCCATACCCAATCGCTCTATGTAACCCCCTGCGCTATAGTGGCAGTGGAATGCCTTGCTTGGTGTGACACGATTATATATATATATATATATATATATTACCTACAAGCAATCATATAATCCGTCACTGATGTGTTGAATTATGCCAAACATTGGGGTTGTCAAATAAGTTATGTCTATTGTAGACTTATTTAATTCTGTATATATATATATATATATATATATATATATATATATATATACAGGAACTGAGAGAACGAATAAAGAGGCGTCGCAGGATGTACTTTCCTTTATATACCGTTTGCATGTAAACATATCATATTTTACCTCCTTTAATATTATCCGCCCACACATATCTGTCTTACAGTTTGCGTACACTGCTGCCAAATACTTGGCAAATTTATCGTGTTTCCCTTATTGACAACCAATAACAAACCACCTACTTGAGATGATTGAAGCCCCAAGAATACAAAACACATGATTAGTGCAAGTTAGCAAAACGAAATTTGGCCAAACGCATTTCTTTTTGGATTGCTCTTCTACGGTTTTCGAGATAATTTTTCTTTTCTTTCTCTTTTGCTTTTTCTTATTTTGTATCACGCAGACGACTTGTTACTTTTTGTTTTTCTATTTTTCAACGTCATTCTTTATCTCAATCTACGTCAGCGCTGTATTCAAAGTGACAAAGCCGCTGGTATGTGTCACAATTGTTTGCTTAATAATCTTTGACAATGTCAACACAAGTTTTCTTTGAACTTTGGTAATAATCTCTCGCTTCAATCATGAATAATTTCAATATCTTCTTATTTGTTGTTTCTCTCTCTGCTGAACGTCTCTGTGGCCTAAAGATTATACTCTTGATGAACTACTTGAATTATCATTTGACTTTTGTCTCTTTCATTTTGCTGATACTCTTTCTGTCGTTGCTAGCAATGTTTAAGATAAGCCTGAAGACATTTGCCATATACATTTTACTTTAATTTTGTAATAATAATAATGGATAATGTTTCGTTTGAATTTATTACTAATTAACATGAGAATATTAACGAATGTTGGTGCGCAGTTTGCAATAAAATGGATAATCAACTGATGATGAATGGTTATCAACAAAGAAAATTATTTTATTACTAATATTATTCGAAATACAGTAATTATTACATAATTATTATTAAAAGGTCAGCCTGAATATCCTAATTCTATTGTAAACCATTCTAGACTGAAAAGAAAACCGATCTCAAAACAATATGCTCTTAAATCAAACCATTCCACCCAACAAAAATTAACTGATACGGAGACGACAGTAGCAACAACTACTGTGGTAATTCTATGGCTTTATATTCAGATTGATGTGTACACAAAATGTATAACACTTAATATATTACTTTGTTATCACTCAGCTTTGAATTTATTCAGTTGTTCAAATTCAATTTTTATTTAAACTTACTTCTATTTCTGTGCGGTTCCAAGTTGCCCTCTCGTTTGTGTGTCTCTGGTTTCTTAAAAACCTTCAAGCAAATTCATATGGAATATTAGTGTTAAGAGTTACCTGTTTCTATTGTCTAGTGTCGTGAGTTATAATCAATGAATAATCTATAGAAACTCGCGTTCAGTAGTAATGAACAATAATTTTAACACATGGAAAAAGATAACCATATAAACATCAACAAAAACCATGATCACATGCTACTAACATCTACACCATGTTATTTTTAGCAAACATAAATATATTGTGATTGAAGTCATCATGAAGGATTACTGAAAAACTGTGCTAAATAGAATAGGGAAATCAAGCAACATGTCTTGAAATGATTCAGTGGAAATTTAGGAATCTAACGTTTAAACCCACAAAATTATTTGCCGATGTATTGGTGAGAAATAATGAAATCTGAAGGACTGCTAACCTCATGTCCCCACGTTTTAGGCCCCTTTAAGTATTAATCCATGAAGAAGTGCTTTCGGTGCAACAAACTTGTCAGAAATTAGATTAAAATCAGACAATCAATCACATCATAACATTCACATGTCCTGTTCGCATGAAACGATTTATTTAAAGATATAACAATTCGAATTTTACATACCGGCCACATAGAATGTATTATAATAAATTATTATATACAACAAAAGAAAATACATAAACTGTTTGATAATCTAATATACAATTCAGTATTGCTTTTTTACTCATAGATTACATCTGAAACGAGGAAGAATGCATGGGAGATCAAGTGAGTCTCGATCGCACTTGTAATAGAGTCAAGCAAGAAAATATTTCTAACCATTACATCACGTCCAGATGCTCATTATATGTTATTAAGGAAAACATTTCTTCAAACAATATACGAACATTTGACATTCTACAGATAACGGTTCCTAAAATTATTTTCTTGTAGTGGAATAATTTATCATAATAATATCCTGAATTTTACAAATATAACTAAATTAAATATATTTAATCATCTAATCACTTGTTAAAAAAAACTAATTGTTAATTTGTCGCGTTATTTACAAGTCTGTTTAAAAAGGCTATAATCTAATTATGAAGGTATGATAGAAGAGATGTGAAATATTGAGTTCATTAGTTTCAGCCCGTTTGATTATTAACTTTATTGGATCTTTCCAATTAGAATGTTATCTGAATGTTAAAAGAAGATTCACTGACATCTTAGTAAAAAAACTAATAACATCAGAAAGGTCACCATATTCTATATGATGCTGTTTCATAGAAAAAAAAATATTTATTTAATTTTCTTTTTAAGGAAACATTGTGGTAGACAAATCAGAAGAATAAAGACGATGAATAAAAACGATTTCAAAGCTCAACAGTCATTGAAATAAAAGACATATTTGCAGGGCAGTTGTACAGAAAATGGAAAATCTCTTTAAGCCATGGTAGGTATTGGAAGTGTTTTAACGTATGGATATAATACTGTACATATGTGGTGCACACATTTGGAAAATAGCTTATGTTAGTTTGGTAGAAAAATAATGGACGCTCAAAGTGTTGTATTTTAAAAAGCAATTCTACAATAGTATTCACGGTATATATTAGGTGAATTTTGGTATTCATGATAATTTTGTGCGCTTTAATAAATTTTACTTTCAAAGAATAATATTTTCGAACAATAGAAACCTTTAAATATAATCATTACAAAACTTTGTTGTTTTTCATGAGTTAAAACTTGGGCACAGTGCCTCCCAAACATCTACTAATATCAACAGAGGATGAAAATATTGGTTCATAATTGATCGGACAGTACACAGCTTGTTACAGAAATTGTGTACTGGTGATGAGCGCCTTGATAATGAAGAAGGTAGAGGACTGTCATGCTGTTTTCAGAAGGAAATATTGCAAGCAGTTGTTGAATAAATCCGCACCAATTTTTTCTTGTGATATCTCAGACGCTTGGTGTCAGCCCTGCAACATTATCACACCATTTGCAGATTATTAGCAAGGTGAAATGGCAATAAATTAGTTCCTCTTAAATTTCAGTGAAATTCAAAAACGTATGCGTTTTGAAGTGTGCTAAACGCTCCTTTTACGTAACACCATTTATACTTCTTTGACTGAATAAACACTTCTGACGAAAATTGGATGACAGTAAACGGTTACGTCAATGACTTGATCAAGATGAATCTCCCCAACAATTCCGAATGAGAAAGATGCATCAGGAAAATTTATGGTGATTGTTTGGTCGTCTTCTATTGGTGTTATTGACAACAGCTTTTTGGAACTCAATCAGAACATTAATACATCCCTTTAATTGTAATTATCTTGCCGTAAAGCATGCACACCTGCCAAAACATATATGACCAGCATTGGTTAATCGATGTCGTCCAATACTACTGAACGGAAATTTTCGGTCACATTTTGCCAGAATGACAATGCAAAAAAACAACTGACTAGGTATACTGGAGTTTATCACGTCCACCATATTCTCCTGGTGTTTCACCTATTGAATATCATTTTTAATCACATTTTGAATAGCAAAAGGTTTCTGTTTAAATCCGAGGTTGGATTAGCTTTTAAACATTTCTTTGCTTCACAGACAATATCTTTTCTCAAGACGAGAGAATAAATAATCTCGTCGATCAATGGCAGAGCTGCAGATATGCTCACGTATCGTATTTGTAATAAGTTCAAAATTTATAGAGTTGATTTTTTAAAGAATAGAATTATGATTTGGGAATAGCCATTATTTTCTTACAATTATTTGGCATCCCGAAAACATGACGCCATCGACTTCACTGCAGTTATTGTCACCTTGACTCTTGTAAATAGTGATGAAATAAAGACATGCTGTGAAAACCAACAGCATCTGCCTCAAACTAGATCAGATTTTCGCGGATATATCCCAGCCATGTGCGATCTTGGTCAGGAGTCAGAAGACGTGCAACTTGCAATCTTCACCATGAAAAGTTAATCGTGTAAAATATTCTCAATCACCTCCCGAGACATAATTTTGGATATTTTATGTATAGTCCATCGTCTTACATCCGTCTCTATGTATTGAAAAATAGTCAATATATTCCGCGATGGCTTTAGTATGAGAACATACAACATGCTGATTGGCATTACGACTACCAATAAATTCAGCATTCCATTTTGGCAGAGTTAAACAAGCTGTAGAATCATATAATGTAGCAACCGGAACAGCATAACTTTTCTTGTTAGAAAAAGCTTTTGTGCAGGTAATTGATAACCCAGAAATACCAATTTTTTACCATTTTCAAATAAGTACGTTCTACTTAATATTGATTTTTTTTTGAAGAGTCAGATATCAGTTTATCTTGAAGTAAACAATCAAGTAATAAGAACAGTTGAAATTCATGTATTTAAATTTTCAGTTCTTGTACCCACCATTCATAGGCTTCTTATAAACCTTACAGCTCAATCTTGTACCTGTTCAAAAGCAATGTAGTTACTAATAATTTAAATTAATGTATGAAAAATTTCACAGGTTTTTTATATTATGTTATACATTGTTACAGCCCACTCTCGTAAGAAAATAATTAATACCTGTTTTTCATACTGAAAATTTTGCTCATTTCTTATCAAATATATACATTAAGAAACAATGTTATACACGTCAAATCAATTTTAAATTAAATATTTGAGATCATAATCTGATAGAGTAAACAGCAATCCATGTATTTGGTCATGGATACAAAATTTCTTCTAAATCTATTTTTTCAAGTTCAATCAAAATATTCCGCATCAGTATATACAAAGGGCTACAAAATCCCATATAGATACTGTCAAAAATTTTAATCTATTCTACTTCTAAATGGTGTTTAAATTTCATTAAAATATTTCTTATCTTCAACGACTAAAATATTCTTGTAGATGAAATTTCACTGGATGAAGAGTGAAGTAAAGCAACGAGTAAATGCCTGATGATAACAGCATTTGTTTTTAAACGTAGTTTATTGGTATATAGTAACATACATGAAGAAAAATTTGCGGAATAGAATACAATACGTTTTTTAAAAATTTTATTGTGGTATTCGCAATGTGGTTTCCTAAGAAAATAGTGCTATATACTTAACTCGGCAGGAACACTTTTGCAAATGTAGTATCTATTATTTAAGCACAATACTGGATTAGCAGAAAAGAGATTTCATTTTTATGATTGAAATTTATAAAAGTTAGTTTCTTTTTACGTATTTATCACATGCGGATTTCTCTTCCAGCTTTTTGCTTCCATGTCAACTGCGATCAGCGCAAAATGTAATACAACGTCAAACTGCATGTTTCATTTTTTATTCTTGTTTGTTATTGTCATTTCAACTTAACATTCTTTTAAAACTCAGTAATTCATTCCATCTATGCAGCTCTGTCAAATTGCTTCAGGTGAAATGATTAGACGAAATCAGTAATTTTTGAGAAATACGTAAATCTTTATATTTTCTTTGTTTTGGCGGGGCTATATTAGTTCTATATACATTCTTTCGGTTTGTACAAAGATAACATACGTTTTGACAGAAAAGTTTGTATTATGCGTCCGTTTTTGAAGCATCTAATAATTTTATTCCATATCTTAAGCACAAATGCCTATGCAGAGTAAATTTTAATAGCATTGAGGATTATTTGTGTAAATTTGAGAGTTGCCTTCACCACTATTTTCGACATGTCTTAAAACATAAATATTTATACTGATTTCGGTCTGCCTTGTTATTTTATTATAGAGGTGTAGATTCAGTAACTATTGGAGATTCATATATATCTACGACAAATTGGTAGAAAAAACTAAAAATGTAATACCAGAAATAAAACTAGAATTTATTATTTTATTTTCAACACACATAACCCTCATAACATCGATATCGTCTCGCTTAATATCTAGTCTTCAACATCAATTTTTTCTTAATATGTAGCTCAGTCTATAGACTCAAAATGAAAAAGATGGGCTATACATAAAATAGCCAAATATATTAGCATTTCCCGGGAGTGCATTGAGAATTTTTTTGCACTGTTAACATTTCATGGCGTAGGTTAAAACTGCCTCTATTTTCGGGAGTTAACTGTAAAAATGCAGACAAGGAGCGATTTTAAATGATTATAGTATAGTATTCAAAAATATATACCCGTCTGATTCTGTTTCATATTGTAACAGTTTTTATTTACTTTTTTTTTTTTTTTTTAATCGCGTCGCCCCAAGGAAGGCATTTTCTTGCCACTGTTGAGCATGTAGTTAGATATGAGGAAGGTTATGAGAAAGAGTTACAGGTGACAGGGGTTGTCAGGAAGAGGGTAAAAAAAGGGAGAGAACACTGATGAGAGTGAAGTGGACAGAGAAAGCAGCATGAAAGAGAGGATTCAAGTTTGTGTGTTTGTAGATGACTATTGACTTTACATTTGAATTCTTGTAGTTTTCGGGAAAGCAAATAAATGGGAGGGATTTCCACAGGCAAGGAGAGCGAGAAAAGAAGCTGTTAGTGTAGACTTTAGTTTACAAGTTACTGGATTCACAGTAAAACTGTGGTACCTCGTTGCTAATCTTGTGTCTCGAATACATTAATTATAAATGTGTAGCAGTGAGCAAAGTTAATCAAAGAAGAAACTGCGAAAATATTTGTGGAAGTGAAACAGGGAAGCCACATGAGAAAGCGACTGTATCTGAGCTGCTAAGTCTAGGTCGATCTAATTACAGATTTTCCGTTGGATTTTTTCAAGGACCCTTAGGTGGATAGCAGGAGCACCCGACCAGATAATGGCAGCAGTATTCAATGCACTTACGGATGGTAGATTTATATATGTGCAGGTTTGTTTCAGATGGGAAAAAATGATTGCCTTGCACAGAGAACCGATCTTCTTAGCAGATGATTTAGCTATGGATTCTATATAGTCATTCCTCTTGAGATCTGTTGTGAGAGTTAACCCGAGGAGGTGCAGTGTTTTATTTCACGGAGACTAGCTTGATCCATGCTAATGTTGGGTAGGGGCGATTGTCTATGATGGTTAATAGATAGCAGCTTCGTTTTATAAGCATTAAAATTCACGAACCGTTTCTTTTCCCAGTCCACCAGGGAGTAAAAATGTTCTATTTATTTGGAATCCGGACAAAATAACGCCCATTCAAATCTGTGGATGCAGAAATTCTGGACAGGTAGAACGGATGGGCAGATTCTAACAGAACATTGGGTATGGAAACAGTGTTAATGGAGAAGTAGGATTGTGAAGTTACGTGTTTTGGGAAAGAGGCAGCAGAAAAGAACATATATTCCTCAAAAATATCATGTAATCCAACATCTTTCTGGACTAGATGATGATTGGGAAACTCCCTGCTTGATATAAGAGATGTATATTACGTTTTAATCTAATCGGCTAACGCTTCGATCACTCGTCCTATTACTGAAGTTGAGCAAGATTGAAGTCGGTGATTGTGCAATAATCTCAAGGATTTTCAGCTTTGTTGTGCGGGTGGTGTAACAAATAACACATCGGGATTGAAAAAACATTTTCTGATAGAATTCATGCTTATAATAATAAGTTTAAATATCAGAAAAATTACACACACACACACACACATACATATATATATATATATATATATATATATATATATATATATATATATATATATAATCATAAGAACCCGTGCCCTATTAGTCGTTTAACTCATTTTGGTAATATATGACTAAAGATAATCCACGACGAACTGTGTAGGCATTTTATTTTACGAAACCGTTTTTCGGAGAAATAAAATGCCCTAAGTTTCTCCAGGTTTACTGGCAATGTAAAAAGACCCATGACTGAATTCATCTATCTAGCTGCGATATAAATGTAAAGGCTCAGACATGGCAATAGTCAAGTCAAACACATTCGAGAGGTTTTGACACACTTAGCTTCTTTAAAATATTAATGGAAACGATGTTAGTAGAAACATATTTGGTCTAACCAATAATTCCTAACAAACCGTATAATAACAGACACGTATCGGGCTATTTGATATTAATGCAGGGTTATCCCTAGGCTCTGACATTCGCTGTTTCCGACTCTGGCTTTTACGCCAACATTTAATAAAATAAACAGAAGAAGGTGTATTTAAATAGAAGTTGCTATCTAATCATCTTTTATTCAAAATTTTGTATTGTTCTCAATTTTCATTATACTGAATTTCATTTTATGTATTGAAAAAATACGCAGGTGTAGATTTTAAGAAAGATTTATACAACTGAGAATACAGTGTTCGCATATAATGTCTTTTATCGTCTCAGTAAAGAGAAATATTTCTACAAAGTGGGGAGTGACAAAACAAGTGGACATCATCTTTGATTATTAGAAACATTATATGTACTAATTGAAACCTGTATTTTAATGTGGCGGACACTTTAATTACAAATTCAAGGTAAATTCCTAAATCCGATTTAACAAATAATCGCTCAAGCATAGGTCGGTGAATTTCATCTCCATTTGACATAAAAGATTGCTTTGTTTAACTACATTAAACAAACATAATTTGATTGCAAATGCCGAAAACCAAAAACTGCTTGGTTTAGATACTGTAAACAAACTGGAATTGAACTTTCGACAAACAAAAGAATGAATACTTCGTATCTATATTGTTAAAAAAAAAACTGAAAATAAAGGCCCCTTTTATCAAACAAACAAATACTGTGTGGTGATATTGACCGAGCAAAAGTGATGGACCGGATGTTTGCTCTCTCACGACAAAAACGTCAAATGATCAAAAGTCGTCGTTGCGCATCCGGGTTCGCGCAGATGTTCCGGTTGAAATAATAAAAATTAATCAAATATTAAATTTCCATTTCGCGCGCCTACGCGAATTTTATTTATCAGCCAATGGAAAGCCCAAAATCAAATACAGTGTGAAACGTCAAACGAACTGCTTTGATCCAAAAAAGTAGATATAAAAAACGGATACAGACAGACCATAGCAGGCAGACCTCAGGAGAAGAGTGTAATCAATATCCCCTTGGCCTAAGTCAAGTGGCTACTACGCTTGCCTCTTTCCTTCTCCCTTGTCTCAAACTACTTACTGACGTAAGGAGCGACTACATCAAAGACATTCCTCACTTACACGCTCCACAAATTCCTAAGACTAAAACTCTTTCAGCTTATTATTTGCCATGAACATTTTAACCTCCGTTGGACCTATATTCAAGTTATTACTTCAATTGTAAAAACATTAATTGATATGTGTATATATAAATGTTATTTTCAACTCAATTTGCTTTTTTCTGATTTTATAATCATTTTATGACTTATAGTGGGCTATCTACCACAATGCTAAACTCCGTTAACCTGCAGCAGTATACAGCTACCCTTCTCTAGAACGGACTCCCTCTACTAACTAACAGAAAAGAATAAATAAGCAAACCACTATGACTGAAAACAAATTAAAATTGAATGCAAATTTCACCAAACACACGGCAGCTACATTTAGGACTTTAAACAAACTGAAATTGAATGAAACTTTAGACAAACACACAACAATTTCATTTAGCTACTGTAATCAAACAGAAATTGCATGCCAATTAAAACAAATAAAGAAAAGTCTGCGTCACTTAGCTACTGTAATAAACTGAAATTGGATGCTAATTTTGAGAAATAAAGAAATGGTTACATCGATTAGACTTTGTCAACAATCTTAATTTGCTTCCCTCTTTCGACAAATAAAAAAAGTCTGCGTCGTTTAGCAACAGTAAACAAACTGAAATTTTATGCCACTTTCTGCAAATAAAGAAATGGGTACATCATTTAGCTACTGCAAACAATCTGAAATTAAATGACACTTTCGACAAATAAAGAAACGTCTGCGTCGTGTAAACAATCTTAAATTGAATGACAATTTCAACAATTAAAGAAAACGCTGCGTCTTTTAGCTACTGTAAACCGTCTGAAGTAGTAGCGATGAAAGAAAAGTCTGCACCGTTTATCTACTCTAAACAAACTGAAATTAAATGCCTCATTCGAAAAATTAAGAAAAGGCTGCATCGTTTAGACTTTGTAAACAATCTTAAATATAATGCCACTTTAGATAAAAAGAAAAGTCTGGGTCGCTAAGCAACTGTTAACAAACTGAAATTGAATTCCACTTTCGACAAATAAAGAAAAGGCTGCGTAGTTTAGCTACTGTAATGAAACTGAAAGTAAATGCCACTTTCGACAAATAAAGAAAAGTTTGTGTCGTTTAGCTATTGTAAACAAATTGAAATTGACTGCGATTTCGACAAACACAGTAAAGGCCGCGTTTTTTAGCTACTGTAAGCAATCTTAAATTGAAAACCATTTTCGGAAAATACAAAATAAACAACTGCCCTTTTTAGCTACTATAAAACAAACGGAAATAAAATACCATTTCGAAAATTAAGAAAAGGCAGCGTCGTTTAGCTAAGGAAAATGTAATTGAATGCCACATTACAAACACAAAATAAACGACAGCCTTTTTTAGCTACTGTAAACAAACTGAAATTGACTTCTACTCTCCGACAAATAAAGAAAAATCTCCGTCATTTAGCTACTGTAAAAAAATGAAATTAAATGCCTCATTTTACTAATTAAAAAAGGCTGCATCGTTTAGCCTTTTTAAACAATCTAAAATTAAATGCCACTTTCGTCAAATAAAGATAAGTCTGCGTCGTTTATTAACACTAAGTAAACTGAAATTGAATGCTAGTTCCCGCATTAAAAATTGTGCGTTATTTAGCTAGTGTAAACAAACTAAAATTGACAGCCACTTTCGACAAATAAACAAAAATCTGCGTCTTTTAACTACTGTAAACAAACTGAAAGTGAATGCCACTTTCGACAATTAAAGAAAAGGCTGCATCGTGTAGCTACAGTAAACAAACTGAAATTGAATGCCTCTTTCGATAAACAAAATTGAAAAAAACAGCATAGTAAGAAGGGAAAAGGTCCCAAACTAAATAAAACAAAGATCTATGGGCAAAAAGTTTATATTACCATTAAGCGGATAGAACAAAGCGTTTTTTAAATATTTTATGATTTTTTTAAATTATTTCTAACACGTTCGAAAATGTTGTAGAAAGTCTTTTTTATTACGTAAGCGCGATATCCAAATTGCCGCTATTTTATTAAGTAAACAAACGTAATTATTACGTAATGCACTTTTTTTGGCCGTGAAAGACACATTAATGTGGAAATTCTTGCATATATCAAATAATGGTTGGATTTTGATGAAAACTTCAGGACTTATTTATAATTGAATGAAATCAATTTTGATTGCATAATTTTTAGAAAAGTATTGGTAAAAAAATATTTTTAAGTATGTTACCCCCACTCCCATCAATTAAATTCCAGAAATGCGTAACAATTTGACCGCGGGCCACTCTAAAACTAATATAAAAAAATTCAGGAGTCATTGGGGAATGCTGATTCACTGTTTGTTTTTTCATCGAAAGTCCCCGTCTTTCTAAAAATTAGGTCCGAATTGCGATAAATGCATTTTTATATGTGGATAAACTTCTGATTGCTTTTATGAACAATATAAATTAAGCATATAATAGTCTGAAAAGATTAAAAAAAAGTCAATGACGAATTAATTTTTACAATAGTTTCTTTTTTTTCATTTTTTTAATTATATACAAAAATTATATATACAATTTTAAAAATTATTGTTAAATTTCTTCCTCTACCGGGCCAACTAGGTTATGTAATTATTGCATGAAGACTACAATTACTAATAGAAAATTTAAAAGCTTAATACAAATAATTGACCCCGTCAATTTTTGAAATAATTAAAAACATTTTCTTTGCATTTTGATGGCCCGTATTTTATTTGTACGGGGGCCCGTACGTGATATTTAGCATTAAAACGTCACGTGATTCAAAGATTGTCTTCTCTTACATAATAAATTACATTCATATGTTTTTGTCGCCTTCGCACCCCTCTTCCCCTTGTCATCAAATCTTTCAACACGTGTGGGCAACTGTCAGGCTTGCGCTACCTAATCTGATAACAAATTACTGGGAAATTTACTGAGAGTAAGCAGGCAAAAATCTTTAAAATCAGATGAAGTTTAGTTTTTATTTAAAAATTGACTTCAATAACGTGTCAGCGACGTATATTTTATTTTTGCCAGATTTTTAAAGCAGGAATATGGCTACTGTTTTAAAATTTGTCGTTCAAATAAAAAATGCAGCGACTTTTAATTTTTTTTTAAAAAAGCTTTAAATTTTTAGATTCCAATCAATATAATTTCGCTTTAAAATACGCCAGTGTATTTTGTTTACTGGAATTACTAAATTTAATTTCTTGACCTTCAATTAAAGCTAATTTTAAAGCTTTAAGATAACTTATTTATTTTTTAAATTTAAATTTAAATTTAGGTGTAGAAAAATTAGTGGTGGTACCTATTTTCAAAATAAGTGACTACCCCCTTCAGCTAATGTAAACAAACTAATATTGACTGCCATTTCGGCAATTAAGAAAATATTGCGTCGCTTAGCTACTGTAAACAATCTGATATAATATGCCACTTTCGACAAATAAAGAAAAGTTTGCGTCGTTCAGCTATTGTAAACAAGCCGAAATTGAATGCCACGTTAGGCAAATAGGGAAAGTTTGCGTGGTTTAGCTGGTGTAAACAAACTGAAATTGAATGCCACTTTCGACAAATAAAAAAAAGGCTGCCTAGTTTAGCAATTGTACCCAATCAGAAATTGAATGAAACTTTCGACAAATAAAGAAATGGTTGTGTTGTTTAGCTGCGGTAAACAATCAGAAATTGAATGCCACTTTGAACGAATAAAGAAAAGGCTGCGTGGTTTAGCTACTGAAAAAAAACTGAAATTGATTGTCACTTGCGACAAATAAATAAATATCTTTGTCGGTTAGCTACTGTAAATAGTCTGAAATTAATGCCACTTTCGACAAATAAATAAAAGACTGCGTAGTTTAGCTACTGTAATAAACAGAAATTGAATGCCACTGTCGGGGCTTATTATGCAAGGTTAATTTGGGTTTGAATTTTACATGGCACAAGGCCACTTCACAAAGAACTTCCTAACTAAATTCTTGCATACCAACAATTATTTTTATAAGTGTTGCAATCATTCATTAGACAAGCAAATGGAAAGTTGAATGAAATTGACAAAACATCAATTGTAACTATAAAGTGTATTAACAATAACAAGAAATACAAACACTACACAGATGTTCAAAGTGTCTGTTTGAAAATGTCTTTTATGATCTGCATAAAATTGTGTCAAAGCTTTTGAGGTAAGTTGAAATGTTCATTGTCGCTGAAAGATTTATCAGAGTGATAAGAAATTTGTGTGAGGAATATTATTGATAAAAGAATTGTGCAAATGTTAGAGTTCGTGAATAACGTTTATCATTGTAGTGTACAGAAGAATGAATTTGTAAGAGAATGTGAGTTGGGCTTAATATTTAACATGACGTGCGTGGAAGGATTTCCTGTGCCAACTTTAGTAATTTGTACATGTGTTAATCAAAGAAATAAAAGCTGTCTTGCAATTAGTGTGGGTGTGTGAAAGAATTACTTCATATTGAAGGACGCAAACCCCGCAATAGCATGTCGCTATTGCCGGCAGGTGTGAACTGGCTTGCTTGGTGCTATGATATTCGGCCTGCTCCGCACTCAGAAGAAGTTACTGTTCCAGGATTCAAAAGCCTGCCATGATTGTAAGAGATTGGGCATGATACAAGCGAACAAGACAGTTGTAACAGTGAATTGTCAGAAAAGTGATTACAATCTGAGAACTGTTCTTCAGACACTGAACCTTTCCCCGACCTAAAGCCTCTTTCCCAGGCTGAAATGAATAATGTAGTGCGGGATATAAGACTTTCAAATAAAGCAGCATAGCTTTTGGCATCAAGATTACAAGGCAGAAATCTTGTTAATTACTCTGTTAAAGCAGGACCAGCTTTTTGTGACATTCTTTTCAGCAGATAAACATTTTGTTTACTGCCATGACATCCCAGTGCTTCTCAGAAACTGGGTGTACCTTACTACAGTCCTGCTGAATAGAGTCTCTTTTTAGACTGTTCAAAAACAGTCTAAAGTGTGTTCTTTTATATAATGACGATGTTTATAGAGCAATACCCGTCGGTCTCTCAGTGCATTTACGGGACGACTATGATAATATAAAAATGGTCATGGACGTATTAAAATATCATGAGCACAATTGGATCATTTGTGTAGAGTTAAAGATGATCAATTTTCTTCTTGGACAACAGAAAGGTTACACCATTTTTCTATGTTTCTTCTGCATGCGGGATAACCGTGCACGAGACAAACATTGGGTCAAGAAGGACTGGCGTATTCGTGACACCCTTGTAGTAGGCATGCCAACTATCATACTAGACCCAATTGTAAGCAGATATATGATGAATTTTTCTCCTCTTCACATAATATTAGGTTAGATGAGATAATATTTCAAGGTACTGGAAACCAAAGGTAAAATGTTTCCAACACATCTTCACAGCTTTCCCAGGGTTAGCATTTCAGAAGATCATGGTAAACGTGCTTGATGGCCCACAGATTCGAACCCTAGTTTGTGGTGATCATTTAGTTGCTAAGATGAGCTCTTTAGAAAAGACAGCATGGTTATCCTTTGTGGCAGTCGCTCAAAACTTCCTTGGAAACAATAAGACGGAGAAATACAGTGAACTTGTGAACAGAATGCTCATCGCTTTTCGTGATCTCGGGTGCAACATAGGCATCAAGATTCATTTTTGAACAGCCACCTTGGTAAGCTCCCTGACAACCTGGAAGCTGTGTGTGACAAACAAGGAGAACGATTCCACCAAGTCCTAAATGTCATGGAAGAACACTACCAAGGGCGCTGAGACAAAAGTATGATGGCTGACTACTGCTGAAACATTAAACGAGATTGCCCAGATGAAGTGTACAAACGCAAAAGTTACAAACGCAAATTCCTACCTAAATAAAATACACAAACAAATTGATAATCTATTTTTTGTAATTTTTTATAATAACGATAAATTAAAAACATATGTAATAATGTCAAATTTCATAAAATCAGATTTGAAATCAAGACATTTAAATTGAATATAGAAATATTTTTTTTTTAAATGCAACAAATGAGTGTTCACCAAACTTATTTTAATCAACATCAATGCATTCTGTCATCCTCTATTTGATGGTTAGTCGTATTTCCTAACTTTAAGTTAATAATTTCTGGATATACTTGCGGCAGATGGGCACATGATGTGGTGTAGTGCTTAGCAAGCTTGCTTTACTAAAATCATTCACAGTGAGTAGTGAGTTCGATCCTCACTGATTTTCCCATAATGTCGACTTTGTGCTTCATCTATGCTTTGCTTAGAAAATCACTGTACATTTTGTAGTTTGTTGTGTTATTTATGCAGCAGGAAGTGGAAATGAAGTACCCTTTATTTACACCGGTGTTAACATTTAGAGTAGTGAAGCAAGATAAAATAATTGAATGGCATTTATGACTATTGCCTATCTTGGAGCGTGTGTTGCAAAGTAGATTCTGGTCTGGACGTTTAAAGGCTGTGCATTGTTCAGTGCAATTACGTTGAATAATTAATCATTTTACACGATCTTATTTCTTTGATATGAATCGTAATCATTCCTTGAAATGTATGTGAGGAATTATACAAATTCATACAGTTTCATTAAAAGTGAAAATAAATTATTGCCCTACTATAAATTCGTACATTTTTACTGTCTGTATCTTTTTAGCGATTTATTTTTGATAAATTAAACATACGGTGGACTTCACCGGGAATTAGAATCTAAATATCACGTTTATTTACAAAAACTAAAAAAGGATTGCGTTGAATAAGGCTGAATAAATGTGAATCGATTTTCTGGTTTTCTTTTATATGCCGTCATTAGTCACAAGATTCGTTCTCCCATACCTTGGTTCATCTCTTTAAAAGAATTATCAAATTCAAACATTTATACCCAGGACATATTTCACTGTCCTGCAACATGTTATAATGAATTCTACATCACAAGTCTACATTGCTTCTTTCGTATCTTTCTCTTTCTATCTATTTTATTTTATGACAAATATATTGAACTGATCAGCAACTAGTTACATTTAGACAGCATGTTCCCCTAGTTTACGGTGATGTTCTTAAATGTTTTAGCTCAGAAAATAATACCTTCTTAACAAGTTATGCTTAGTAAATAAATAAGAAAACAATAACTTCTTAACAAGAATCGCTTGATAAAAACAATGTAGAAAATATAGAAGTAATCTTACAATAGTTGTTTTTTTCCAATTCTTACATAGAAATATTGAAATTGTCCTCAACATTATTTGTTGAGATTTACGAACTGTACGTTTCGTTCAGTTGAACAAACTACTCGATGAAATTTGAATAAGCTGATTTGTTTGGAAAATACCTTAACAAATAATTTAATTTAATATTGTAGGAATTTATAAAAACTATGTATTATAAAAATTTTTCTTTACTTTTGTAACAGCGAAAATGAATTCTTGGATGTGTCTTACTGTTGAGCAATCAACACACGATTGGCTACGCGTAAATAATTCAATCTGGTTCCAGATTTAAATTCTGAAGCGTTTAACCGTGTGTTTTGTTTGTAGTTCTCGTAATTACAAAAGGGAATAAAATTTGGATTCATGTATATATAATCCTTAAAAATAATTTTTTAATGATCAACATTTAACTTTAATTAATTAAATCGTTGAGTTTTCAATCATTAAAGTTTTTTAAATAGTTGAATTATTTTATTTTAAATAGTATATATATTACATTTTGCTAAAAACAATGAATTTATTGGAGTAGATAGACTAAACTATCGCCCGGTTCACACTCCACCCACGTCTATTGAACAGGTGAAGAGGCTCATCCCTTGTTCCCTGTTTAGGATGTGGTTTCCGGCTTTCTCTTTTCTAACCTTTTTACTCTTAAGTATCCCCCTGCACATTAGTGTCGTTACCGCCTTGCTTGGGGTGATATGATTAAAGAAAATATTTTACTAATCTACGCAATCTAGTAAACTCAAATGTACTTTGTATCACTTATCATTTTCAAATCTACACACATTTGATTTCAATGTGTCATTGTATGTATATTTAAGACAACATGATGAAGAGAATAACGAAAGACGAAGAAGTTTATATGGAGGTTTGCCACATTTAGAATTAAACAATTATCCATTAGATTTAATGACTCAAAATATTTTAAGTCTTTAGATAACTTACATTCACAGGCAAAGAGGCATAAAAAATTGTGTTTAATATTTTAAAAATAACCAAAAGTATATTTTTAAATTCTAAGCTCAGCTTATTGAAAGAGAAACAAACTTTGATATATTGAATGTATTGTGTTTGTGAAAGAATGTTTCAACTGAAGAGAAATAAAAGGTAACTGTTATACGTACGCTTGGCATCTGTGATTAAAGGTTATTTTTTTCCATTTCAAATAAAAGACTGAATGCATAATATATTCTCGGTTGTTTGATATCATGGGGTTTAGTAAAATATACTTATAATTAAGTGGAAATAATTTGTTTCAAATTGCTATTTATCATTTTGTATTCCATCATAAAAATATTCAATGGAATTCAAACAAAAAATAACATTAATTAAGGCGAGGTTTTTTTCAAATGTAATATTTCCAAAAGTAAAAGTCGTCCAACATAATAGCATTAATTTATATATAATTATAAAGAAGGTAAAAGATCGACTACAAAATAACAAACTTCACTTACTGCGTGGTTTTATGCTATTAATAGTCGTCTGAAAGAAGGTAATTGCGATATTACTAAGTGTATGAGCGTGATTGAAAATGGTTTTGACATACAGTATGTGATTTATACAGATATCAAACCAGACGGAAATAGAGGCAACTTTAAATTGATTCTATAAAGGAAAAGAACAACGGAAAATTAGTACAAATCCGCAAAATGTTAGAAAACGTTTCAGGCAAGTCTGTTGCAATGGAAACGAAAACACTCTGAATTTTCTCCAGTACGAATAGATTGCGGCATTACTGATTTTTGAGACGACCAAATAAATAGTTTGTTTTCAGTTAACAGGAAAAGAATATCATATCTGGCTCGTTCTCTCTCACGTTGCCCTTACATGTGTATGTGTTTGTCTCTGTGTGTGTGTATCTCTGTGTATGTGTTTATCTGATTGTGTAAGTGCGTGTATTAGTCTTGTTGTTGTCGGTGTCATTGATGTTTAATAGGCAGTATATTTCTGAAGTGTATTGAAAAGTTTAGTTTTTATTTTCGTTTTCTAAGAATTTTTTAAACATTTCCTTGAAAAGAAAACACTATTTTCTTAAATTAAATATCATTAAAAAATTAATTCAAATATGTTTAGAAAATTTAATGTTTAACAACTTTTTTGGCTTCAGTTTAAGATTTAAAACATTTCGAAAAAAAAAAAATCTTACGAAAGAACGAATAGACATATTGAAATTTTATTTTTTTAATTCAGATTTTTTAAGATAATTTGTATTTCAATTTTATTCAAAGAAATAAAAATAACATCTTATTTTATTGTAATAATTTAAAAGATATAAACGAAGTTCTTTCTTTCTTGTGCTCCGGCAAAAAAACTAATTTTTTAACACATTTTGATTTTAGCGCCTGTTGAAATAAATGATAACTAAAATTTTAACTACTCACTTTGCGAAATGGACTTGGGTTAAAATTCTCCCTTTTAATGTCAAGTTTCCATTTATCAAATAAATATTTATTTTATGGAAATGTAAAACAATGAACTTTCGGTCCATTTTTATAATTCCCTTTGCAATTTGGTACCACACAAGAAGGGGAATGCATGTACCACTCACGGACGCCGTGTAGTAAATAAAACAGAACTCTACTAAGTGTGCCGTCAGCAAATCAACTTTAATCATAGGACTGGCCTTGGTAATATAGCAGAGGTCGTGATATCTCTGTATGTGTTTATGTGATTGTGTGAGTGCGTGTATTAGTCTTGTTGTTATTGGTGTTATTGATGTTTAATAGGCAGTATATTTCTGATGTGTGTCCCCAATATCGTGAAATATTGCTTGAAGATATAAACAATGACCATATAAAAATAAACAATTCATAGATGGATGATGATTCCAGTTTTGAAACCACCATAATAGAAAGTACTGATGAGTTCCCAGCCTACTTTTTATCTATCTATCTATCTATCTATCTATCTATCTATCTATCTATCTATCTATCTATCTATCTATCGTCTGATAGTTTAATTTTGTAAGTTCATTTGTTTTTAATTGATTTGTCAACTGCACATTCTCTTAGACTAATTGTGATACCGTCTGTGAGAAGAAAGTTCACGATGACGCAAATCACTCAGCAAGAAATTTACAAACTTCAGGCTTTACTGCTTGGCATTTGCACCAGTAGCTCTAATGAGAAAATTAGAGCCTATTTTCCTGTCACTCTGAAAAGAAAGCAGAATATTTGGAAAGTGTTAGCTGAGCCTAATGGTAATCATGAACGTTTGGCAGCTCGGAAAACTCATTTCCATTGTTCTGATAAAAAAACAAGAACTTGCGGAATCGCTGTCTTAGGCATCATATTTAAAACGGAGCTTAAGTTCCTGGAAGTGAGACTGATCTCCTCTTACAAGTACGTTACATGTATCTGCTCTATCTAAACTTATTTATAAATGAAACGTTGTCTGTGTCTGTCTGTCTGTGTGTGTCCCCGTTACCTATAGACTTCGAAACAGCTGAACAGATTTTCTTGAAGATTTACACAGTTGTACTACAAGCGTCTGCAAGTGTTCTTAGGTAGGTTTCGTGTCGAGGTACCCCCGATTAATATCGAAAATCGATAATATAAAATAACGGGTTATAAAAGGAGTGGTCCGATTTGAATCAAATTTGATACACTCATAGACACAGACATAAGAAACGATATTCAGAAGTTTCAAGGTTGCAGTTTTTACAATATTGCAGAAAATTTGATATCGATACCAGGAAATCAAAATTTGACTTCCATCCACTCATTTTACTTTCAGTCTACGGTTTCGCTTTAACTGGAAACAACTATTGCTTTTTAGTCTTTCGTGCCAACGTCCAATGAGTCTGAGCTCACGGACCATGGATTATTTTTAAAGCATTCATTACACCCGAGCAACGCCGGGCTATACTGCTGGTGCCACATAAGTTAGAGTACCTGGTCATAGCTGAGAGAGAATTTCTGCGGCCATATCACCCCTTAAATCTAAACTCTTAACTCCCTAAATTGAAAACCCCTTTATTATCATATGCAAGCGCTATGGAGCAAAAGACCTGCAAATCTTTTTGTAACACCAAAGATGATCTGAAGGCAAGGAATATGGCCGTATTAATCAACGGAACAAGGATAACGTCCAGAAGAGATATTTTAGATTCTTAAGTCATCCGGAAGCTGTTGTAAGCAAATGAAAATTGAATTGAATAAATTTCTTCTTTCCTATTTCAAGTTATTCTTTGTACTTTTGGTAAATATATCTGCTAAAATGAGATGACAGTGTTATTATCATTTTTGCATAATTTACACAAGAGCTCATCAATCAACACTTGTATAATCTTTTCATTTTTATAGCATTTAGACTTACGATTTCGTTGAGTTTTCAAACTACTTTAGTATGCAGTGACAGATATAATCATGGGATCTGAAAAAATATATATTCTTATATTGATTACATTTGTAGATCTTGATTCTGATTATAAACTAATATATTGGGAATTATTTCGTGGCCATATTGCCGCATATTATGTGAATTTATTTTCAGAAATTACTTTCTGAAACCAAATGCAACGCATATATTGTTTTCTCCAATGTAAACCATATCATTAAAAAATTCGGTCTGTTTTCGAAAAATTTGTGAAAGATGAACAAAATAGATGTAGTTAGAATAAACAATCCACAGGTATCATTTTCAAATTGAATAAAATTAATATATTTATGAGCAACTTAACCTAATCAAGAGAAACAAATTAATTTATTTAAGAGATTTACATTAAAAACATTCTCAATAAAATATAGTTAAGTTTAACTACATATATATATATATATCAGCTTAGCATAGGATTGTATTATATCATTAATTATGCCAATAACATCATATGCCATCGGCATGAGGCCAAAAGGTGCCATTAATAAGTAGATTAATACAATTCAAATATATCCTTTTTAATCTATGTTGAAGCAACATAATGTAATTTCGAAGATGGAATATGTGACAATTAATATGAATCAAAATTGTTCTTGCTCTGGATATGTTACGAGAAAATGCTTTGAAAACAAATATCAGTGACTTACATTCAAATAGAAAATACAATTATTCTATTACAATACATCATTTTGCTCCTATCATAAAAATAATGTGAATGCATATTCATAGCAATCACGTGATCATTTGGAAACCTCAGATAGATAGAAACAATATAGCATTACACGAACGCTACTTACAAATAAAAATAAATTACGTGCAAACTATCCGATGTATACAACACCATTTAAAGACGTTAGAAAACAGGTTTTATTTTTTTTACGTTTATACTTTTGTGTATTTATAGTTATTCTTATCTCATATTTCAGGACATTTCTATCAAATATTCTCTATAGAAATTCTGAAGAAAGCCCACATTTACGTAGAAAGAAAAACTACCGACAATATTGGAATCCATTGGTGCGATTAGAAAAATAAACAGCATTAAAACAAAAGTGGTATATAATCTTCTTACAAATAAAAATGCCGATAGAAAAAATGTAATAGAGATAATTTCTCATATAAATGGTTCTGAAAATTTGTGTTACTAAAATGATTGATATTACGGAAATTAATTAAAGTCAAAAGATAATGTTCTATACCAATTCATTTGAGAATAATCATATTTGGAACAGTATATAAATGCAGCTGTGTAAACGCAGACTTATTATAATCAGTTCGTAAAATTCCTACCCATAGAACATTATATACGCAGGTAAATGTATCTGTATCTCTCAAACTAGTGGAATACAGAATAATCGCGATTTGTATAAAATAAGATATTTTTTTCTTCTCAAACTCACCCGTTAAAATTAATGTTTTTATGATTATTTTCGTAATGCAAATGTAATTATTTTAAATAACCAATTTAAGTTTATCAAAAATAACACTTGTCACATATTTTCATGTTCAGATTACTTATCTTCGGTGCATGTATTTCCTTAATTTAAGAAAAGACATGTTTATCTCTACATTTATGTTTCCCATGTTAAAAGAAAGATCAGCAATGAAGAGAGTCATTTTAAATAATAAAAGATCAATTTCAATTTTGTGAAAGCCTTTATATTTTATTAAAGTGTAATATTGACTCGCGACCGATCGTGTTTCTTATCAAATTTAAATCCTATTTGTTTTAGTAAATATCATTTGAATCTAACTGTCAAGATATATTCTCGTTTCACACAAATCTTTTAAGTATATTTTTTTATTTCTCCTATGGATATTCTCTGAATGTACCAGTTATCAAGTTCATTTTTTCTCATTTATATATTTTTAAATATTATGATTATTTTATTCTTGACATGATTAACACCTGATATATCCATAAGGCCTGGTGTATTAAAGCAATATTCTAACCATATATGGCTCTTTGGAAGGTTGGTTAATCTGTGGATCTAACAGAGCTGAAAATTCGCATAATCTGATTCAAGGAAGAGACGTATAGGCTTAACAAATATTAATAAGATAGGAAAGAATTAACGGATACGAAATGTCGAATTGAAATTAAAGCGAGTAATATCTACCCACGTAGAATGAATGTTTTGATTTAAAACTCTGAGAATGAATGAGTTTACTAAATTGGATATATTGTGAATATAATCCCGATAGAAAAAATGTAATAGAGATAATTTCTCATATAAATGGTTCTGAAAATTTGTGTTACTAAAATGATTGATATTACGGAAATTAATTATAGTCAAAAGATAATGTTCTATACCAATTCATTTGAGAATAATCATATTTGGAACAGTATATAAATGCAGCTGTGTAAACGCAGACTTATTATAATCAGTTCGTAAAATTCCTACCCATAGAACATTATATACGCAGGTAAATGTATCTGTATCTCTCAAACTAGTGGAATACAGAATAATCGCGATTTGTATAAAATAAGATATTTTTTCTTCTCACACACACCTGTTAAAATTAATGTTTTTATGATTATTTTCGTCTTCAGTGCAACCTTCATCGAAGAGTCAATTGAATGATTAAATTTGTTAAAACATATCTTGAACTATAAGTATTTTCCCTATCAGCTGAATTAAAATCTTAATAGTTCATGCAGAGTGTGGATTCTTATGAACAGTATGCTATCTATACGAGCAATACAAATAATTATTTATAACCTAGAAAGATTGATTTTCTTGGACATACTCATTTTTATAAAAAAAAGTTATCTGATAGAGCATGTTGGAATCTATAATGATGATGAAATATAATTTCTCAGTTGCTCCTCTGTCTTCGGGTAGAGTGCTACTTTTTGTGTTTCTATTTAAGGACAGGTACAGTAATGATAAAGAACAAAATACTGACACATGTCCGGTCTCCGGGAAGAGCTTGCCCCACTTTAAGAGCCTCATTGCACTAGACTTACGCGCTATGATTCCTCAAATTAAACTCACATTACCTCTCATTTGGGAAACGGGGATAATAATAATAATAATAATAATAATAATAATAATAATAATAATAATAATAATAGCATAGTGATTATGGTCATATTACGTTGAAAAAATATTAATATCGGTATTAAGCCTAGTGTGGCTGACCTATGCTTGATACCAAGTGCTGTTAACTTCGAAAGAGAAATCCGGCAATGACATTGATATTGCACGTTGATGCGGAGCTGACAAGTCGTAAGGTTCGCCTGAAGTTGAGTGGGTGGAGAGTACAATTAAATATCAGGCCATTGAATACAGAATGTCTCAGTATTATGGAATAACTAATCTCATCAACACAATCAAATTTTAGATTTTTTTCACGTAAAGACCACAGTTAGCTCTTTTTTTCATTTAATACACAAAACAGAAGAAGAATTGTAAAAAAATAAACGATGTCATCATAATTCTATTCAGTGCATTCACTGTAAGGTGTTTTTAATTTAATATTTCATAGCAAAGAATTTTTTTAATTAAACATTTTTGTCTATATTTTGTCTATCGGTGCTGTTCGATTCTAATTACTTATTCTATTAATGTTGTCCTCATCTTAGAACTCAAGTACACATTGCCCAATAAATAAATGCATTTGTTGAATCCACTGAGTTGACTCAAACCTTGGTGACTTAAAAAACTGGTCCAACAAAAAAAAAGGGAGATAACTGACACTAACATATCTGGATGGTAAATGATACGTGGAATTAGAACAATCTACCCCACTGAACGAAATAAAGTTTACAATTCGAAATTACCAATTACATGAAGAAAGAGTAAAATGAATAACTCTATCAAAAATGGTAAAGCACAGAGACACATAATGACGTATTTAAGATAACGAAATATTTCAATATCAATAGAAATGTATTAGAAGTTTGTTAATGACATTATTTGTCTTGTCTCCTGTCAGCATCATTAGAATGTATTATCTGTGAAATGGTAAGAATTAATAAGAAATAATTTGTAGTAGTTTTCTGTTACCTTCTGTACGGTTTGAATGCAGAGTAATTAAATATATTTTGATGCTGAAAATTGTATGGGCAGATATAATCATATCACTGGAATTATTGAATTTTCCTTTAAAGTGGTATCTATATTTATTTTAGATTACGATAACTAAGCGGACTTTTGAATTCTCTAATGTTCAGATGACAGATATTATGTTCGCTTTGTCTGATTTCCCTGCAAACCATGGGAACACTACTGTTTTATGTTATTGAAACTGTCCTTATTCGAGTGAATATATATATATATATATATATATATATATATATATATATGTTCATCCGCAGACAGATCTGTTTCATCAGCTCGGTTAGAGAGAGAGAGAGAGAGAGAGAGAGAGAGATAATGACTAAGAACAGGCGAGAAAATGTGTATTTAATCATATAACATATTTCACGTTATATTCTTTTTCAAGGATTTGTTAAGATAAATTTATATCAATCATTGGTCTTTACAAATATATGAAAATTATATTACTGTAAAATCCGTTAGATTAAAACCCCTCCTTCTTACATGTTTCTACTTACTCTATTTTATCCTATTTCAATCCATATATATATATATATATATATATATCTTTCGTTTTCCAAAGAAGTTTGTTTAAAATCATCGAAACAGTCTAGACTGGAATACGAATTCTCCTTGTCGAATTCACTTTGTGCAACAACAACTCAGAAACTACATATACATTCATGAAATGATAATTATACATCTCAATATCCGGATTCCGATTCATGTTAGGCGCGTGATAATCTACGCGTTGACTATCTATACCTTCTGACAACGTTGCACATTGTAAAAGAAATACTTTAGTAAGCATATTCCACTGTAAGTCTTCAATCAAATAAGATAATGATGGTCTATGAATTTCGACACGCTGTGTGTGGCTATATATAATGTTCGACAAAAGAAATACGGTCAAGGTTGCACTTTGACAGCTTTATAATTTTTGGAAATATGTTCTTTCCCTTTAAAATATAGATGATTATATTTACTTATTAAAGAAGAACTAAAAAATTGTTTTATATCTAACATGAATATCTATTTAAATTCTTACTTCAGAAAGACATAACTTAATTTTGAAAGAGAGGACGGATGCTTTTTAGAATGAGCAATATATGAAACAGCGTATATCAATTAGTTAAAGATATCACTAGAGAAATTAAGAATATATTTATGATATATAAATGATTGCTATATATATTTCACTTCCTTTTACATGACTCTTTTCCCTTCTTCTTTGAAAAGAAATAATATTTCGTCAGTTTTTAATAACTCATGAGAATATATAATATGCACCTGTTTGCTTGCAAGCCTATCTAGATGATTATTCCCAATGCTGTATATTCAGAAACAGACAAATTGCCCGTCTATATTAGTCTGAGCGTGATACCTGGCTCCAGGCTCTCGTCACGAAATGATTTAAAGACTTTGAATCTATTAGGATACCCTACATCAGTACTCTTTAATATCGACCAAAAACTAGATTCATGCCATTTGATTACTCATCACTAGGTTCTTGGTCCTTGTATTGATATATCAGGACGGGTTATCCTGCTATACATGCCATAGTTCCTAAAAACAATCCAAAAATGATCTGCAATTTAATCGATCATGACTTGTTATCTTGACATCATTACCTTTTTTATCAACATGACGTGGGTTTCTACTGTCTTTTCTACATATCTTTTCATGGCAACTTCTCTGACGAACTTTTACCCGGTTGCCCAGATCACATTAATTTAAGCGTGTTACCAAATTGACATTAATGCCCAAAAGATTTCAATTTGAAATTTTTAAATATAACCGCCAGTTCCACTCGAACAATTTCTATTCTTGCGCTTTAAGCCTATGGTGTTTCTTTTCGATTAAATGTTTTCTTGATAACGACATACTTCCAAGATTTAGATTCAATCTCAGTTACTATCTACTATCTTCTATACCGTTGATATATCATCATTTTCTAAATAATAACTATATTTATATTTTCTATTATTTTCACTGTCTGCAACCTCTGAGTACTAGTAGCCTTTTCGCCTTGCTTGGGGTGAAATATTCAAAAGAAATATCCACAAAAATATTTTCTTTATGCAATTTCAAAATCTACAGTTTATTACGTATAACATTTTAATCTTTATTTTTGTCTGATGACAACTATTTACACGGGCATATTGTTTATGTTGCTTAAAATTTTCTAAATTACTTATCACATTCTTCAGTAAAGTTTGCTATAAAATTTTTCTCATTATATGCTCAAGAAATTATCACAGTAAGTGACTAATTAGATTCTTATTTCCTTAAAAAATTATCACGAGGCTCAATCCGTAGTATACTCAATAAAATAAGTCTGTAATACCTCAACCCTTACCATCTTTGTGGAAAAAGTGTCAATCATTTACTGCTATATACAAGGACTTACATAAGATTTCAGTTAACATTTCATTCTTTCTTTTTATGTTTTTTATAGACTGCATAGCTATCGGAATCAGTTGTCAATAATCCAATGCGTTTCGGATTCATTTAACGCATATCTTAGGTTCTGATAGGGAAATATTTTCTTTCTGACATTTTAGCAAATGCAAAATTAAAATGTAGTTGAACTAACTATATTTTCAAAATTTTCCATGAGTAATATATCAAGACGTACACTAAGGTAAAAATATACTAACCATTACATAAAAATGAAAACTTAGATAAGTAATAATATATGATATGAGTAAATATTTAATTTAAAAGTATACACTTTTAACAGTTACAAATATTTGATTGCAGATCCGTAAGCAGGATTGCGAAAATTGTCGCGCGAGTACTAGCGTACATCTACAAAGACGGTGCATGGACGGGTACATGCAAACAAACAAAGAACAATAGCAATACTAAAGAAAATTCAAAAAATAATTAGTGAGGTAAGAGACATACAGGATACACGCTTTGGCTATAATATCTGTTTAATTCGATGCCATTTCTTACGGTGGTAGGCTAGTTTCCGACCAAGTGTGTGGGACCGAATCTTGCTTGTTAATTAAAATACAGCGGAAAGAAGTTGATATGGATTAATAATTTCCAAAAGATAGTAGCGCGGAAGTGAAGGCAAATATTTCGACTGAAATTAAAGTTTGTATTTCGGTGTGTGTGTGTGTGCGTGCGTGTGTGCGTGCGTGTGTGTGTGTGTGTGTGTGTGTGTGTGTTTCATGTCGTTTTGTTGAGCGAAGGCTTGTATTTTTTAAAGAATCTTTCTTCCAGCATTATTAATATTTCGTAGTCTCTAATTTAGATAATAGGTGCAATTTTGAAGTTGTCATCACTACATTCATGCATATATTAGGAGAGATAAATTTTCCTGTTATATGATAATCTTATATTGCTTTTTTGAATGGATATTCTAGCACTCAACCACTGCTCCCACGTATATCTTTTTGCATTTGTTGCATTTTAGAGCGTAAACTACATTTTTCGAGTTGCAGGTCAGATCCGATTTTATTTCGAATGTAGTTGCGTTCACGAACTGGAAGTATTTTCCTTCTATTTTTATGTTGTATACTTCAAAACTTTTTTGTTGCATTTTGTGACCCCCTGTGTTTCTGTGTTGTTCGAATTTGTATGAGGTTAGGATGTTTTTTAAAATTTTAGGATGGCGTTTGCTGTTAATTATTTTGGTTGTCTTTAAAATTTATTTTAATTTTTTCATTATCGTTGAGTAATTCCATGTTTGTTTGGATCTTTGTGAATAATTCTGGATTGTTTTTGTTGTGAGTAGAAAAGTATGCTAGAATGTTTTCTTCGTTTGCATGTTTTTCTTATTTTTGGGGGATTTTGGGGGATTCTAATGATATTTTTTCTGCTCGTTAGAAATCCCTGTTTATTAGTGGGGTGAGGTTTCCTCTTATTTGTAATATTTTTCGTAGTTCTTTTAAGCCTATTTTACAGAGAGTCTTGTCAGTTACTATCGTGCAAATTCGTCATGCTAGGGAATATGGGATGGATTTCAAACAGGTTTTGGATGGTGACTCTTGAAGAGGAAGTATTATTGAGTATCCAGAGGTTTGTGGTAAATGACAATGATAATGTGATTGTTTTCGTTTTCTATGAGTATGTATAGGAACGGTCATTCTGTATAACTGTATTCTAACGTTAACTTGCTTTTGGGGTGCAAGTGTTGTAATATATTATGTAGTTTGTTCATGTTTTCCGTGTTGATTTGCAAAAGATAAAACAGTCATTTAGGAAACTTTTCCATGATTCCTGAATTTTGTATTTATATTTTCCCCATATTTATGGCCTTTTTGGTTGTATAGGTTTTCTTCTAGATATTCTAGGGTGAGGGTTGCATATATCGGTGGAATTTTTGTTCTCATCGCGGTACCTATTGTTTGTATATATTTTGTATTGTTAAAATGGAAGTAATGGTTGTGTAAATTTATATCTTTGCTTTGTATAATAAATTATTCTCTGAAGCGTGTGGGGAGTATTTCTGGGTGTTTCTCTATTTAAAATGTAATGGCTCGTTTCCTAGTCCATGGGTATGTTGCTGTACAGGCTGTTTACCTCAAATGTTACTACGAGCGTATCTGGTCTACTTTTTGTGGCATGATGCGGAGGAAAGGTATCCTGTCACTGATGTAACTTTTTGTTTTTGTGTTGTATGGTAGTAATAATCTATTAATATATATATATATATATATATATATATATATATATATATATATATATATATATATATATATATATATATATATATATATAACTAATTCTTTTGCATTACATCAACTTTCACTTTATATATAGCAGATCCTAAATTGCATTTGTTTTCTTCTTGATTCCAATCAGTCATTTTCTTGTTGACATATCAAGACAAGAAAACAGAACTGTAGAATTCAAACACAATAATGCTTCGTAAAATAGTTGCAGACTAGATATTTTGTCCATTAAACAAATATACAGCGTGTTAAACTGACAAAACTGCATAAAGAAATTCTTATAATCTGTGAACTGAAATATATTTTAAAATAATTTAATAATATTTATGATAAATATATTACAGAATATTATATAAAGGTTCCTGAAAACCACATGTAAATATAAATCTCAGTCATAGGATTATTATTGTAATTTCTCATAAAATAATCCATACTAAATATATCATTCACAGTAGAGAATTCATCAAAATATATAATGTGTGTGAACCTATGTGAATATATGATTCTTAACTAAGTATTCTTGATTATTTCAATATACAAATCTGTATGCGTGTGTTTCTGTCTCCTTACGGAATAATAAAATATAGTAGCATGAACGAATTTCGTTGATTAAATTTACTGTGTGAAAGAAAGTTCTATACAGTTGATTGAATTCTGTACAAAAAACAATCTCATAAAAAGCATACATGATTAAATGGCCGATACTATCAGTCTGACATACAGATTGTTATTTTGGATTGAATGATTCTAACGAATTCGCGAAGACACCTATTTATTCTGGCAATCCATCAGCTGCAAAATTATTCTTGTAATTAAAAGATTGATAAAAATCTCAAGAGTCCGATATACTACCTATTTTCTATAGTAATAAGTGTTGGTTGATTTGAGGTCATAAGAACATTCAATCATTGAGTGTTGCAAATTGATGTGGTTGAGACTAAATTAAGATGGGATAATAATTTAATTACTGATTGTTTTATATATATATATATATATATATATATATATATATATATATATATAGAGAGAGAGAGAGAGAGAGAGAGAGAGAGAAAGAGAGAGATACTAAATTGTTAGAGGATGATATTTTAAATTATAGATTATATATGTCTGTGTATGTATATATATATATATATATATATATATATATATATATATATATATATATATAGGTATACACATAATACACATATATTTTTAAATAGAACAGACAATTAATGTCTATCTCGTATTTTTCTCTAATTCCAGAAGAAAAGAAAGACAATAATTGTCAAAAATTTGAGGTTTTTTTATTATGATGTTTCTTAGTTTTCGAATCACATGGGCCATCTTCATAGAGCTTACAGGGACGTTAACATAAAGATGTCCACGATCAAAAATGATTTTATCTTGTGTTGACTGAAAGCATTTATATGCAACCAGAAGAGCCCCTAAATAGATCGTAAATGTGTAATGCGTTCTATGCCGTCAACTCATCTGAGAGACCGAAATGTTAACAGAACCATATTTCTAAAAGCAATGTAATATTTTGTGACTAGATTCAAATGTGATTTTATTAAGTGCAATTTGCTTGGATTTAATGTTTATCGCCTCCAATATCTGAAGGTTATTTTAGTGTATGATATGTGAGAATTAATGTGCTATTGACTAAAATATAATGTTATATACATGACTATGTTTTTCTAGGAAATGGCGTTTACTTGAACTCTGATCAGAGAGGTGGCAGGTAATTTTATGGGACAGGAATCTTTTAACGTATTTGTACTGAAACCAATAAATACATCGAAGATTATAATTTTCTTATTAATATTAAGTTCTAATGCAAATTTGAGAACGGAGTAAACTACAAATTTGTTTTTAATTTAATCAAACTTTTTAGTTGAAATGAAAATATCATCTTTGTATCTTATATCTATGTATCTTACATATATAGGTGGTTCATCTGTGTCATTAAGTATTTTATTTATAAATTTGCAATATAATAATCAGAAAAAGAATTTCAAAAGTACATCCCATGGCAATAGACACTATTTGAGTACAGATATTTCCTAGGGGGATTTAAAACGATAAAAGAGTGGTAGACGCTAATAATATTTTTTAAAAATGTGTTTTTTTGTTTTATATATATAGAAACAATAAAAAGAACTAGATGACCCATTGAGTAGAATTTAATGACAATCGCTGAAAACAATTTTATTGTGTAAAGACAAAATCAAATTTGCAAGTCAGTTTAAAAAGAAATGTATGACCGACAAAAGTTGGCGGAAACGATTTATCATGCAAGTCTGGAAAAAATCAATAGCGTCACGCATTTTTTTTTAATCATATCACCCCGAGCAACGTGGTAACGCCACTGATGTGCAGGAGGCTACATAGCAGTGAAAAGATTGGAAAAGAGAAAACCGGAAACCAGATCCTCACAGGAAACAAGGTATGAGCCTCTTCACCTGTTCAATAGATATGGGTGGAGTGTGAACCGGGCGATAGTTTAGTCTATCTACTCCAATTGAAAAAAAAGTGAGAAGATTGGAAAAGAGAAAACCGGAAACCGCATCCTAAACAGGAAACAAGGGATGAGCCTCTTCACCTATGAATTATCTGACCTGCTCATAATATATCTCTATATATACACGATACATTGGTCATAAAAAAAACGGATCTCGATATGTAAACTCAAAATTTTATTCGCCTAAGAGAGACTGAACTTTATATTCGAAACACGTGTAGTGACACAAATACAATTATGGACACTTAATATATCATAAAATAGCATAAAATATTAATAATGATAACAAAAATAGATTTACACTTTAAAATACTCACGGCTTCTCACATATTTCCTTCCAGTTATAGGTTAAATAGCATGAGCGATGCAACCAGTCTACCGCAGAAAATAATGGCAAACTACCGCGGGATAATCTTCTGCTCAGTCTGTCATGTCACATACTAGACGTGATCGCCTAAGCCTGTGTCATATTAGACACTGAACTCTCTCATCTATATACGCACAATGATTTTTCAACATGTAATATACAAAAGAGACACAAAAGCTATTGAGTTACAAAATAATTAAAAAATGAATTAATGCTTATGTGTATGTCAGATCAGTCAGTTAAATGCCATACGTGAAACACTCTTAGGCGATCATGTCTCGAAAGTAACCTGACTGACTGGGCAGAAGATTATCTCACAGTAGGTGTCATTGCTTTCTGCGGTAGACTGGTTGTCAGCCAAGCCTATAGAACTCAATCTGTCTTGTTATTTCACAAATAACTGGAGGGAAGAGACAGGTTAATACCTTTCCCAAGGGTATTTGCGCGTAGGTGAATGCAATGAATTCAATGGAATTCGAAATTGGCTCCCTGATGTCTCGTTTCGTGCCGTTATGCTTCATATAAACAGGTTAGGTTTTAGCGAACAGGGAATATAGCAGTTTCTATTAAGCAGGACTTGAGTTGAACTTATATAATGCCAATAAAATGCAAAGGGATTAGGTTGGTTTGTCTCATGGGACGTATCTTGGCAGTTCTTGCTATGGAACTTAGAACTGTTGGAACTAACGAATTTATTTGATCTTAGCACTTTCTATGGAGATAACTTTAGAGCAAAATGTGGAACGCGACGTTTTCTCTGTGAGAAATCGTTTGTAGCGTGCAAAGTAATTTGTCATCCCAATAAAGCAGAAATGGGTTAGGACTCTATCTGGATTGAAAAGTGAGAAATTGAAAGCTCCTGCCGATTTATGGAAACTATTCCATTTTTAGCCTGATCTCGATGGATGATAGGAGGAGGTGTCTATTACTTACTGGATTCGCACAGCGAGTAGACCATTTTCATCATCTTTAGCAGTATATCTTATGTACGGCTACGACCAGGGTTGAGTTGTAATAGCTACAAGCGCTCATATAATTGAACCTGCATGAGAAAACGTCTGTTCACTGTGCTAAGTTATAGTTTATGGTTATAAACAGACAAGACTAATCGGAATTAAGGGAAATAAATTTTAATTATATATATATTCACGGGTTTGGTTTTCATTACATTATCATTAAAAACAAGCAGAATAAAACAAAATAATAACATTCATGAAAGTCAAATAAAAAGTTGATATGTAATCAATAGCTCTTTAAAGAGACAGATAATTTATTTTAATAATAGCATAGCATACATCAATAAAACCAAATGTTAAGGAAATGCTAACATGAATAAATAATAAACAATGACATCATAAGAAGGTAACTAATGTTAACGATTGGTAAACACAAACGAAACATAAAAATAATGCCATACGAATTCTAGAATCAATATAAAGATTAAACGATCCTATACAAAAAATTGGGAACTGCGGAAAATGTAGCCCCCCGTACGTCAGTGGCATTTCCGCTTTGCTCGGGGTGAAATGATTAAAAAAACCGTACTGATAATCTGTTCTACAGTCTGCGGTAGAATATATAATAGTGTTGGCTTTTATCCCGGCTTCTAAAGAAGTAACCTTCTTAGTATATAAAGTTTATGAGTATTTTCTTTCCAGATATCTTTTTATTCAATGTTATTTTACTCATAAGCCCAATGTACAGGATTGCGATGTTACAATGCCGTGTAATATTTCTTAGATGCGATATAAACAGATACTCTTTGACAATATTCCGAGAATATGCGAGTGGTTAGATTCAAGGGAATCAGCAAAACAATAACCAAAATCTCTACTGCAACCTGCAAATGTTATTGGTTAATATATGTTGGACATTGAAAGGGTTAATCATTATTCATTTTTCCTCAAATGTAAAAAATAACAGCAACTTTATATTGAGGAGACTATATGTCATTGAAAAATTGAAAAAAAATCATACTAGGAACGACCGCACGCTTTTCAAACATATGTCGAAAATATAAGTAAATTGAATTATGAAAAAATTGCCACATCCTCCATATTGACCGGAAATATTTCCTAACATTTATATATTAAACTTTATATACGCACGAATTATGAGAAACTTTTTCCAATAATTAATGTGAAAAAGAAGCATTTGAAATGCTGTCATATCAAAGGCAGATAATTATATTACACATGGGATCAAGATTTAAAGATATGTTAGAGAAAATCATTCACCAAAACTGTGCCTATTTACATTACATAAATTAGTTATGTAACATTTCGAAAACGTCTAATTCATTTATTATAAAATGTGTCAATGTTAATTTTTCAGCAAATTTTCAACTGTACAGACTCTGCTGTTGTCAACTTAAATCTCATATTTACTTCTGATATGCATCCACCTGAGATAATGATTTCAGTAAGTTTTGCTACCTCCAGCTAATGACCACTTCCTGAAACTGGTGTCTTAAAGGGTTACGTATTATAAAAATACAGATGAAAATAGTGATTAAAACGAAAGAGTATAACGGCCAAATTCATATAAGAAAGAAAATATTATATAAATACTTCTTTTTGTTATATTGCTATTAAATTTAGAGATATGTTAGAGAAATACGTGTTGAGTTTTCATTTATAAAATTCATATCGCTCTGGTTAACACACACCGAGCTCTCTATATGGATTTAACAATTAATATTTTATATTAAGGTAATCTTGTTGGATTATCCTCACCGTTTACGGATTGGAAACATATACACACACATACACACACACATACACACACACATATATATATATATGTGTGTCTCTGTGTGTGTGTATGTAATATGCATATATATATATATATCTATATCTATATATATCTATATATGTGTATATGCATTTATATATATATATATATATATATATATATATACACACGTATGGCATCATTATTGAATACAGTGTTATATAACTAAATTTATTTATAAAAGGCACGTTGTCTGTGTGTGTGTGTCCGTTACCTATAGATTCCAAAACGGCTGAATCGATTTTCTGGAAAATTTACACAGTTGTACTATAAGCGTCTGTGAGTGTCCTTAGTTAGGTTTTGTGTCGAGGTACCCCCGATAAATATCGAAAATCGATAAGCGAAAGAAACGGGTTATAGAAAGAGCGGTTCGATTTTAATCAAATTTGATACACTCACAATCAAAGACACAAGAAGCGATATTCAGAAGTTTCAAGGTTGCACTTCTTACAATATTGCAGAAAATTTGATATCGATACCAGGAAATCAAATTTGGTTTACATCCATTTGTTTTTCTTTCAGTCTACGGTTTCGGTTTAACTGGAAACAACTATTGCTTTTTAGTCTTTCATGCCAACGTCCAATGAGTCTGAGCTCAAGGTCCATGGATTAGTTTTAAAGCTTTCATTACACCCGAGCAACACCGGGCTAAACTGCTAGTCAAATATATATATATATATATATATATATATATATAACAATGTCAGTCCGTGTAAACGGTGATGTTAATAAAAATGATGTTATCTAATTGATATAAATTATCAATAACATCGATATACCAATCTACATCCAGGATAATATACTGATATGAAAAGACCTTACATAAATAGAATTATTATAAATGCAATAATACTAGAGCTATATAAAAATACATTTTCCCCGTTAAGACGACAATTTGGGTTTCACCAAGCTTTTCTGAAAATTCATCTTAAATGATATATTTATAGTGTATGAGATGCAATTTCAATAATCACTGCGGGTTTGCATTTACATTGTGAAAATTTAAATATGTCTTTTTTTAACAATAAAAAGTAGGATGCATCAGCATTTTATTTGATTTCCGTCAATAAAATTAGCATGAAGTTAAATCCAAATTTTAAATTTTATATCATGAGGTGATTTTCTATTGGTTCCCTGAGTCAAAACCTTCAAATATCCTTGAATTGTCCAGATTTGGTAAATACTGTGTTGATTTAAGTTTCTATATAAATATTCCTAACAGAAAGCAATATTTCTCTGCCAGACGAAGTGCTTATAAGACCGTATCATGTTTCTGTAAACTAAATTTTTATTATAAACTAATAATAAAATTATTATCATATATAGCTCTAATAATCGTTCTTCATAAATTAAACCACTATAATGAATGGACTACCAAAATAGGGTTTGCATTAATTCTAATATATATATATATATATATATATATATATATATATATATATATATATATACATTGATCATTCAGTAATGAATTAGAGCAATCTGATCAATGGTGTATGATACATCATACGCTAAAAGAATCGCCGACTGACGCCATTTCGGTCTGGTTTCGATCCTGCGTAAAAAAAGACAATCGGATGTGTAACCGTACTGATGAGCTGTGATATAGCAAAACAGATCTGTCTGCGGATGAGGATATATATATATATATATATATATATATATATATATATTAAAAAGACAAATAGGATTTGTTCGAGAAAGATTGATATAGAATGAAAAAGCAGCTGTTAACGTTTGGTTTAAATGATTTGGTTAGTTTTTTTTATTAATATTACTTGCTTTTTGTAGGATAATTTACGTTTTCATTATGTCACTACACGTTTTTCGAGTTAAAAATTCACTCTCTTCAGACCAATACAGATGTGACTGTACATATAAGGATCATTTTCTGATGGCTGAGTTGTCGTTTGAAAATAGATAAATGAAGTGTTGAGAAGGTCAGATAGGTCAGATGCATTCGTGCATATCTCTCTCGTTACCTTCGTTGGCTTTAAACTTTTTGGCTTTTCACTTTCCTACAAATTTTTTTTCTTTATATTACAAAATCGTTTTCTGCGATTTTGTTTTAGATGTACTCTATGTGTCATCTATTTCTTTTTATTGTGTTTTAAATACTATGTGAATTTAGTGAGTTTGTGAGTGTGTGTACCCGTTCTAATTTCTTGTGTCTGTGTGTGTCTTAGCTTTTACATATTTTTTGGTTGAGGGGAGGCTTGTATTTTGCATAAATAGTTCTTCATGAATCATGAGCCTGCATTCTGGTAGATTAGAATTACTCTGAATTTACATCCACTCCATTCATGTAAACGTTGGAAGACGTACAAGTTCTTGTTATTTGCTAGTTTAATTTTACTTCTTCGCAGGGCTAGTTTTTTATTCAGGAGTTTTGTCGCCCCCACGTATAAATCGATTTTTCCTATTAAAGTTTAAATTTTAATTCGATCACATTTTGGAAAACAATGCCCCATGACCCATAAATGTCTAAGGAAATATCTGATATATATGTGTTCGATTTCATCCATGGCGAATCCTAAAGAAGAAAATATATATATCGGAAATACCATGAACGTATTTAAAAAGCTATTTTACAATCAACTCTCGTTCTTCAATGAAAAAGAAAAACATAAGATGACGTCTTTCTCCAAATACTGTTGGAAGTTAAAAGACGAAAACAAATAAATGGAAAATCATTAAACAAGCAAGAACAGCTAAATATATACAGGAACCATGTCTCCTTTGTCTTCAAGAAAAAAATGAAATCATTAAATAAATAAACTAAAAAGTAAACTGCAAGCACATTAAAGAACTACCCTTACAATCATGCTAAAATATTAAAAAGCCAGAGCTACGAGCCCTAGAAATGATATACCTTCACTGTACTAACAACACTCATACATACACAACCAACTGTGATTTATTTATTTTTTAAATTAAAAAAATACTAAAACATTCAAAATTCTATAGAAAAGATCGATTTACTAAATTCTAAAGTAAGGTGTAATATGCATAATTAGATTAATTATAAAACTCTCCTTAATACACACAAGAAGCTTCAACTATTACCTTAAATACAAACACACCTATTACTTATTCAACTATTAACTAAAATACAAACATTTTATCTTTCCCCCTTTGCAATAACTCTTGCCATAACATTACATTGCATTTGACTACATGGTTCTGTTGTCATTTCGCGCTATCACGTGGTGGGACGACATAGAAACGCATTGCAAATTTGCGAACTGCGTTTGTTATTTTTGGTAACTATTGTCGTTGCGTAGCGGAGTTTTATGTCAACATAAAATAAAATCGTCGGTGATGGTGGATGTTATTGCGTTACGGTCTTGGTGATCTCTCTGAAGATGGCTCAAGTGAGTCAAAAGCTTAGCAACAAATTAATAAAAAATTATCCAAATTTTGTGGAAATTTTGTCTTTATTTTCAACTGAAATTAAAGCCAAAATATGACGTTTCGAACGGCTCAGGATTAAACATAATAGACATCCATTGTCTCTTATATTTCACAGTATATGTTTAGAATATATATATATATATATATATATATATATATATATATATATCAAGGTTTTTAATAAATGAGTAGTTTTATTGTTGCTATTATCATTAACATCACTTGCTTTTTGTGTGATATGTTAAGTGCCCCTAATATCACAACGCATGCTTTCAATCTAAATTTGACACTTCAGGCGAGTAAACATGTGACATCATATATGGAAATCCATTTAGTTTTCTAATGGCTAGGGTATCGAGATAAACAGATAAATCAAGTGGTAGGCGGCTCAAAATGTTCATATGCGTGTGTGCGTTTTGAGTTTTTTCAAACTTGCACGTTATATCTCTCCCTTCACCTTCTTTGGCTATAAGAAAATGTTTCCATGTCTTGCGTGATTTGAAACTTTATTTATATTTCATAATTGTTGTCATCAATTTTGATTCAGTTTCACTCTACTGGTAATCTAGTTCGTATTTTTTTAAATAATATTCGATTTTAGTGTGTTTTGGTTTGTTTGTCTTTTTGCGTTTGAATTTCGTTGGTCTGTGTAATTTTAATGATGTTTTGTTAAAAATATGCTAATCTGATCAATATTAGATCAACACACAACACAGGGGATCAAAAATGTACCAAAAACGATGTGGGATTTTTGCCCTAAAATTCGATGAATGAGCAGAAATATACGTGGGGGCGACAAAAAGCCTGAATAAAAAAGTAGCTCTGCGAAGAAGTAAAATTAAAATAGGAAATAACAAGCAATTATACGCCTTCCAACGTTTACATGAATGGAGTAGATATAAATACAGAATAATGCTAATCTACCAGATTGCAGATTATGACAGACTCATGATTCATGAAGAAATATTTATGCAAAAAAAACATGAAAAAGCTAAGACACACACAGACACACGCAATTAAAGCGGACACACACTCACAAACTCACTAAATTCGCAAAGTATTCAAAACAATGAAAATAGAATACACGTAGAGTACAATTAAAACAAAATCGCAGGAAACGATTTTGTAATACAAAGAGAAAATCAAATTTTACAGGAAAGTGAAAATGTTTTTATAGCCAACAAAGGTGACGAGAGAGATATGCACGAACGCATATGACCTATCTGACCTGCTCAACACTTCATTTATCTATTTTCAAACAATAACTTAGACATATGTGTATATATATATGTGTGTGTGTGTGTGTGTGTGTTTGTGTGTGTGTGTGTATGTGTGTGTGTAAAAATAACTTACTGCATGCAGATCCATCGCATCACTGACAGAAATGCTGAGTCTAAGTATTCCATGAATTGAGCATATGACTAAAGACGGTTTTTAGGAATAAAACTCTCATACGTACGCTTAAAAGATGAACAGTTGAAATGTCTTGGCAACCGAAACAGAAAACTATTCTTAGAAAATGCTACATGTGCAGTACCTGCTAAATGCAATATAAAAGAATAAGATATCAAAAAAACTTTAAAAAATTGACAATAGC
This sequence comes from Ascarosepion bandense, assembly GCA_037127315.1. Taxonomy (NCBI): domain Eukaryota; kingdom Metazoa; phylum Mollusca; class Cephalopoda; order Sepiida; family Sepiidae; genus Ascarosepion; species Ascarosepion bandense. The sequence goes on from JBBBDQ010000821.1 coordinate 3,364,656, forward strand.
TACAATGGAAATAGGTTGTAGATATCTATGCTCGCCCAAGTCTGAAATGGCCTGGACATAGAAAAGAAGAAGAAGACGAGGAAGGACAACACCGTATTGAAGTAGAGTGTATATCTAAATAGAGATTGATGCCGTTGGAATACAAACTAAAGGCTGATATTCAGTTTGACGTCTCAGGTGACATTCAAACCGTTACAAATTACATCGATAGTATATTGGTGAGATACTACCCGATTATCTAGCGGAACTTCAAACCTAGCAATCAAGAGGTAATATTTATTCTAAATCTTTCTTATTTTATATAAGATCTCCTACAGAAGGGAGCAAAAGAAAGCAACAAGAAACCTCTAGCAGTAAACTGAACGAAACCGAATGCATGGTCATCAGTAAAAAGGGCAGCCCAAAATGCCAAATACAGGTCGGGGATACCAGAATTAACCAGGTACAAACATTTAAATATTTGTGAAGCTTTATAACAGAAAACGGAAAGTGTGACACAGAGATCCGAAGGAGAATTGGCATGGCGAAGGAAGCATTCGAGAAGTTGAGTTTCGCTAGAAACTAGGAAGAGAATGCTGGATTCCTACGTGCTGTCCGTCCTTCAATATAGCAGTGAATGCTGAGAAATACCATCAAAGATGAAGGAAAAACATGAAGCAACTGAAATTTGATTCTACAGAAGGATGCTGCGAATATCATGGATCGAACATGTGAAGAATGATGAAGTCTTGGAAATGATGGAAACAAAAAGGAAATTAATAATGAGAATCAGGAAGAGACAGCTGAAGTTCCTTGGACACTCAATGAGGAAGGTGGTCTTGGAGAATCTGATACTAACAGGCCAGATAGAGGGAAAAAGAGACAGGGGAAAAGTAACGGATAAAATATTTGAAGGACCTAATCAGGTGGATGACGGAACGAGGATTGCAGGGGTAACAGGAGAAGGCGTGCTCAGAGACACCAGGGATAGGGAAAAGTGGAATGGCATGATCGCCTACGTCCTGAAGGGACAAGGCACGTAGAAGAAGAAGAAACATATTAATTCATTAGAATTAAAAATGCCAATTTCAGAAAGAAATGTTAGCATTAGGATATGATTAAGAACTATATATAAACTAACAATAATTTCTTTGGTGGCTGCTATTTACATATAGGTTCCATTGATTTTTTTAATACAAAATTCAAAAGAAACGACTATCAAACAATCCCATATTTTTTGTAATCATCTCTGTTATATTTTGTGGTATACTAATGAAAATTTATAAGTGGTAGTAGTACTAATAGCAGTAGTAATGACTTCCAGGACTATAGCCAGATTGCAGGCAGCCACGAAATCAATATATTGCATGATAAAAATCAGTCACTTAAGTGCTATATTTGATACACGCTTGGGCAATTACATCTTTTACAATCCATCACTAATAGGAAGACAGTATTCCCGCAATAGTTTGCCATATTGTTTGCATTAGACTGATTGCCAACCAAGGCTATAGAGCCTACTCTGTCCAGCTATTTATTCCATAGATCAAAGAAATAGAGATTAATTAATATATCTGCTAAGAACGGGAATTCGCACTCGATTTCTCATTCCGAGATGATAACTGTTGCACTCCTTTGCACATCATTACATAAAATGGATAGATGTATTCAAATTCATGCTGGAAACCCATGCGCGACTCTCACTATTATTTTGACCTGTGTATCCATAACAGATTGTGCGAAGATAACAATACTAATGTCATGACATTTGAGACACAGACCCACGCATTCCACACATTATATACAATTAAACAATCAAAAATATAATAATAATAATAATAATAATAATAATAATATCAGTTTAAAAATAAATTCATTGACTAAACTCTCTTTCGCCGGGAAGTATCTAGAAGTATCTAGCCGGGAAGAGCTCTGTTTCTTCGGAAGAATGAGCCCTTTACTTTTTGTCGACATCCGATCTGATCAGTCGGCACACAGATAAACAATAGTCAATGAATCTGGAACAAACTGAGCCACCAAAAATGTGAAACCTGTCTGTCAAAACCAGGTAAACACTAACATTGAACAAGGTAACTTAATGACAAATCCGTTACGAAATGCAATCGTAAAACGTATAAAGAAATATTTTCATATTTTACATTGCTCTCGAAGATACACAAAAACAATCACCAATCAGACGTAACGAATAAACTGTGATATGGGAGTAACTAAAATAAAACCTTATTTCAACCCAAAGAGTTTTACTACTTTTCAAGAGGGCACCATACGGAATAAACATCTATCAAATACAGATAAATAATATAAAAAATAATTAATATAAGTTATACGCAGACATTATGCAAACAAAGTTGAATCAAGAGTGGATATAGACGACATGTCAGAAGATTAAGTATGAAGTAATATGAGATGTTAAGTAATTATATCTCAAGAGATAAATCAGAATGAACTATGACGTAAATAATTGCACCGATTCAGAATCTGTTAAAGAAGAAAAATAATAAAATGATATTAGAACAGTGTTATATAAAAAAAACAGAACTAAAATCAGTGAAGAAAAAAAAAGTATCATTGAATTAATTTCAGCAAATATGTCAGAGAGTGACCGGTTTCCAAAATTTTATATGTGAATGTCTAGTAAATATATTTTGCAAACACATAACTGTGCATTGCCAACATAGTTAATGGATGCACAACGAGAAAACATCACGGAAGTAAATAGTGTAATATGTACAACAGCTTTGGTATCTACTGAAAAAAATTAATCTCAACATGAATAAAAATATTTAAAAAAAGAGAAAATTGATCCACTTCGATAGCATGTTTACAGTAAGTAACTATCAAAATCAAATTTGCATTATAGATATCATATCAGACGTTATGAATTCCATTATTTCAAACGGAAAAAGCAAGAACATCAAGTACAAATATATAATCAAATCACTAAATTAAATTCCATCAATCAAGTAAATATCCTAATTAAATGCACAAAGAACAAAGACATATGGACATCTTTGTACATTTTGCGAAAAAATAATATATTCAAAACAGACCGCTACATTCTTTACAGAGGAATTGGAAAAGCAGAGAGTCAAGCCAAATGTTAGCATCGTTTAAAGACTTTCAAATATTTTCTCAGAGTATTTGACGCAAACAAAAGAATATAATTTTATTTCTGGGTGGATCAAATGAGAACAAAAATGAATGAAGGTTAAACTTATGAACGAAAAAAAATGTAAGCACAAATAATGTTTGACCATATTTAATAAAATCCCTAAAAGGTAATCCACAGTGCATCATAAGATACAGAACTTTTGTTTCTATAATCTGTAATCAATTCATAAATTTTGCACAAACATTACCAATGCCAATTACCAACCACAATGCAATTCTACAATGGATCACCAAAGGTATTAGATATGTCCCACAAAAAACAAATGAAAAGATTAAAAAATTAATAAACCTATAACATGTTTACCCACTATGTATAAATTTGTCTGTCCAAAAGAACTGTACTTAGTATTATTCTGCAAGTGAATGGGTATCTAACAGGTTAACACGATTGCAAATATCAACTAATATATACAAGGATCATAGAAAATATCAGTAAAAAACAGAGAACTCTATGCAGAACTTGAAAAGATTAGTGTAAATCCTTTGTTAGTTTACCGCACTCGTGGATTGTTAAAGCTTTCAAAATGTACAAAATGTCCTTAATTATAAACAAATTCTTACATATAGAATGAAAATGTTGAAAACCACATTATATATAAATTACACTAAACACACTGCCCCATCCAGCTGTTTAAATATCCGACCAGAAAACTGTCAAAGTATCTTTCTGGCGCAATTTCAGTTATATCTATCCTTAATCCCCTTTTTGCATATCCTAAAGCGTAGTGACTATGGATATACATTACAAAATGGAGATTTTAATCACTTATTCTACAGAGATGATATCAAACCTTTGGCCAAAGATGACAATTAGTTGAGCAATATATTCAATAGTGTAAAATATTTCAGTGATAATATCCGCATGTATATGAGATTAGATAAATGTGTGAAAGTGACAATTGAGAATGGGAGAATTGCAGAATCCTTATCAATAGACATAAGGTTTGTCCAAGTTAAATTGAACAGGAAACATTCCCTAAATACTTAGGTATTATCGAATGGGATGGAATACCTCCTACCTAGATGAAGAAAAAATTAACAAAAGTTTACTAGATGCATGTGCGTCTGATGGTAAAATCTGATAGGAATTCCTGACAGAGAATATCAACCAAAAACACTTAGCTGTGCCGGTGTTTCAATACAATTTCTACAAAAGTAATTGCACCATAGCTGTCATTAAGTGTCGTTAATGTATGTCAAAACAAGAATGTTTATCTCATGCCACAACGTTCGTCATCTTCAAGCTCATGCTGATCGTCTGCATCATTCCAGATCATAAAGAGATAAAGGATTAATTCAACTAGAACTCTTACAAATCTACAACAAGCGGTCCTCAATTATACTAAAAATTTACAGAAAAACAGATCATTATCTCTCAAAAACCATAAAAGAAATAAAGTTTTTATTCAGTAATGATAATACACGCAAATCAAATGTGAATTAAAATGGTCAATGGAGTGTAAACAAACCATAATACAACTACTGAAGAGCCAAAGATCATAAAAAGCTAATGGATGATGCAATTTACCAAGTGGAAAAACGATGTCAATGTTACCCGTAGCACACAAGCTGATTTAGACCAATCCTATGCCTATCTGTAAAGTCGTATTTAAAACATTGAAATCTTCATTCTTTTACTACATACATATGATTACTAACTATACATAACCAAAGACACATAACAAAAATTTAAGTTAGCCCAAAATGCTGATTATGTGATACATATCTAAAAGTATTAGCTGGTGTCAATTATCCTGTTGTAGATAATTGACACCAACTCAGTAGGAAACCGGGCGTGACAGATTGGGTTAATAACGTCATTAGAAAATATGCAAATTTTACAAAAAGAGAACTACAATTAATTTAAGTGAACACCACGAATACCCGCTAAGGCACCTCGACGTGATGTAATTTTTGACAAGAGTGTTACAGTTAAAGAAAAGGGTCTCAGTAGTTAGTTTGATTCTGAGAGAGTACCGCATTCTTTCAGCTTTGGAAAATCTCTACTAAGAAACTTTTACAGAGATATATATGTAACAATGTTATAGAATTTCGCAGTACTCACAGACAGAACAATCAATCAGAACATCCGACAAATCAACAAGATACTACAAAAACAGAATATGCGTTATTATTGTTATGATAATCGATGTAGATTGCAGTGAATATTTCAAAATGTTCAAAAATATCACGATAGAAAGACCTTGAAATCAAAATCGTAAAAAATGTGGAATGGAAGAACATGTTTAATTACAGTTTTAGCAGTAGCAATTTGTGCGATTAAAAAAGGTTAAACTCATCGAAGATTTCCGTGGTAGCCCGAGCCTGAAAAAAAAAACACAAACATAAATACTAAGAGTTACAACTTATACATAACCAAGTGTTTTAATTCTGTAAATTTGTGTAATGTTTTAATTATTTAAAAAAAATGCTTAGTCAAAATATCATGATTTCATCCCTGCTTTGAAAGGAAAAAATAATATTAATTATAATAATGAATACGACTTCATTTTTCTAATCTTAATGCATATGTTTTCTAAGCATTCTTAACTTCCCTTCAAAAGAAAATATTTCTCAAGAACAGAGACATTGTTAATAAAACATGAGCAATGGAGAATAAGATAAAAATGAATTAAACTTTACAGTCTTAAGTACCTTTTTTCGTCTTTTCCGTTGCGTTTACAGCGTTTCTACTAAAGATCTGACTTAGAAATTATTACTGGTGTTTCAAGATAATTTAATGGCCTAAAATTAATAGAGTTTTACATTAGCAAGCGATGTATATATTACTACGTCATGGCTGATGAATTAGCAATATCTCTTTTTAACCAAGTCAAATATAAGCAAACAGGCACGTTCAGATAAACGTATCACTTCCGAGTGAACGAAAGCGATTTTTTAAAAATAGTATGAAACATTTTCTTTCTGTCGTTCGGCCAATGTGATGGCTGCATAATTTAAATGTAACAAAATTCAGCTTGATAATCTAACAGTAACTTTAGTCAACTGAAAAGCTTCATGGAGCGAGAAATGGATAGTAGAAAGAGGAGAATAGCACAGCTAAATCAGGTAACATATTCCACTACAATAAAGATGAACGGATTTTTTTTTGTGGGGGACACTTAGAGACAAAAATAACAGTATAAGAAAGACAGCTTCAAGATTCAAAATTGAGCTCATATATTCACACAAATTTCTGCTGAAAATAGAATAACATATTAAATATTACCAAATAGGCAAGGTTGGATAACAAACTTACCTCTTCCGAGTTAACGAAAGCGAATTTATTTATGAAATTTTATTGACGATCACATTCTTTCGTTCGGCTTCGACAAAATACGCCACAAACAATTGATAGAATTGCTTAGCAAACTCGATATATTTGGCAAATATATTAGAGTACTCAAGAAGCTCTAATGGAAGCAAACCATCTGCGTACGGAAAGGAAACCTATTCAGCAGATATACAAATATAGAATGGGGCGTAAGAAAAGGACGTGTCTTTTCAACGGATCTATTCAACTTGGACACTGAGACAATTCTAAAGACCCTAAAAGTTATGTCAGGATTTGTCATCAGCTGACACTCTCCGAAGATCATGATATACGAAGATGATACTGTGCTGATAGCAGTACAGAAAGAAAACTATAAGAACTCCTAAAACATGTAGATGAAAAAGTCGAAAACAAAGGCTAAAAAAAAAAACTACAAGAAAACAGAATATATGAGCATCAGCATGCAAATGAGCCCAAATACAAATTACAGGTTGGTGATGCAAAATTTAGGCAAGTACAAGAATTACAGTAAGGGGTAATTGTTCTCACAGAAAACAGAAAATGCGACACTGAGATCTGAAGGCGAACTGGAAATGCAAAGGCCGCATTTCCTAAGCTGAGCAGGGTATTGAAAGACACGAAAATTTTGCTAGAAGAAAAGAAGAAAATACTGGATTGCTATGTGATGTCTGTTCTTCAATATGACATCGAATGTTAGACAATATCAAAGATTAAGTAAAAACTAGAAATAACTGAAATGTGATCATAAAAATAGATGCTGCGGCTATTATGGGTCGAGCATGTGAGAAATGATAAGGTTTAGAAAAGATGGAAACGTAAACGAAAATAATACTGAGCATCATACAAAGGCAGCTGAAGTTCTTGGTACATGTGATGATGAAAGAATATCTTGTAGAGTTCGATATTCACAAGTTAAAGAAATGAAAAGACATACATGGGAAAGCAGTGGATAACAAATTTTGAACAGGTAGAAGGAAGATCTGGGTTTAGGTGGGGTAACCGGAAAAATCAAAGTCAGTCAGACGTGGAAGTCCATAATCCACGTCTTGATGGAACATGACACATAGATGAAGATGTTATGGACGCTTGCTTCAGATTCAAGTATTCAATTTTCAATGTAGAATCATGCGTGTCAGAGTTTATTTATTCCAATACATATTTTGATCGCTTAATTTTTAAAATTATTTTTAAAAGATGCTACAAATCGAGGGGGAATTTGTATCGAATTTGAGGTGTTCTATTTCTGTGGTCGTAAATGTTTTTTCCAAGCCGTTGCTGTTTTTTTTAATGTAGCATGATAAAGGAAAACAGTTGTCCTTTAATAATCAACTTCTTACAGTTTCAAGTTTGGAAGAATCCAGACGTATAACGTGTTACAATATGGTGTTCATTTCTATAGTGTGTTTTTAAGAACAAATAACATATTTCCATTAAAGAGATAAACATTTTGTTTTAGTTTTGTTTATCCTCTGATTTTCTAAGTATCTCTCAACTTGGTATCTACACTGATGAGACCATCATTGACTCCTGAAAAGAATGTTTGGTCATTTTGATAGAATGAATCTTCTTGGAATAAAATTATTTTGTGAGATAAAGTGGAAAAATATTATTGAATCCATCACCAGGTCGGCTGGCATTTATTCAGAGTGACTTACTAAACGTTTTTTCACTCTAAAGTTCTTCTCACAGGCCTATAAGTTTACCATGTATTAATGTTTAGAATATTGCTGCCAGTTATGATACGGTGCCCCTGCTACCTATCTAGAGCCTCTTGATAAATATCAGGAAGAATAAGGTATATTAGTGTCTGTTATCCGTCGTCTATATATAAGAGGTATATATATATATATGTATATATATATATATATATATATATATATATATATATATATATATACATTACCGACCATAATTATTAAGACACCCCTGTATTTTAAAAGATGATGTATATCATACACTTTTTTAGTATTTATTGACGACTGAATAATTGTAAATGAAAATTGTTCGTTTGTTAATATTGCCCATAAAATGTGCATCAAATGAGTTTATAAATATTTATTCATTACTGATATTGCAGTTTTATCAATGAAAGAATGAAGAAAATTGATAGTAATTCTGACGTGTTCATCTTTGCTTCCTTACATTGCAAAACTTTCAAAGTAATTACAACAAAAAAATTCTATTTTCGTTTAGCAATAAATACTTAAAATATTATGAAACACATTATCTATTTAAAAAATGAGGTGTTATAATGATTATGGCCGGTATAGTATATATGAAGATTGTGAGTCAATGTAGATCAACGTGAATTCCTCATGGTAAAATGAAAGTAATGTTAAACAGTGTGTAAGAAAATATTTGTAATCTCTGTAGATAAGTGGGTTTCATAAAAAAAGAAATCCTGACTTAATATCCTAGAAATCCAAACGGCTCTAATTCAGATTCTTCTCATTTTTCTATGTGCCATATCTCTTCAGGATGTCGGCGATCATGGCCTTCAACATCGCCCTATCTTTGGTAGCTATAAGAAAATTTCGACTGTTACCCCACCCAAAATTAAGCTGTGAAAGGCGCCTGCTTAAACTCGTCAAATATGTTCTCCGCTGCTTTCCACTGTATCCTTTTCTCTCTACTTTAGCTGTGAATATCAGACTGTCCACGCTTTCTTTCCTCATAACATGACCCAAGAACTTTAGCTGTATTTTCCTGTATTAATCACCTTTTAGTTTCCATCTTTTAAAAACTTTATAATTGCTCACATACTCGATCCAGGATATCCGCAGTATCCATTTGGAGAACTACATATCAGTCAGTTTGCTTTCATTCTTGACTATTCTAATATATTTGTTAAATAAGTCGATGGTACGGAGCATTTTATCACAGGTTTGTGGCGTATTTTCATGAACAAATTAGCATAATCTACACAACACAGGTAAAAATATTTTTCATGCATATCGCCTTTTCTGATACCTTCCTCAGCATGAATATCGCATTCCTTGTTCCAGTGTCTTTGACGAAACAGTAGTGTTATGATGTTGCTTAGCACTTTGTTGCTTATGTGTCTCATAGAATTGATACTTCGGGGGAATTCACATTCGATCGCACCTCGCTTCAAACATAGAGAAATTAAACAAACTCGATGGACACTCCCTAGGTATGATCTTCAGGAGGTGATAAACTGGGGTAATTTATTTTATTTATAAAGTCTTTTCCCCCAGATATCCATAAGCATTTTCACGCATAATGATTTTATTTCTTTCATTAGAAAGAAGGCTAAGGAATGAACACCATTCTTCTGTCAAATTTAACAAATAATGAGAAAAAAAGACTTACTGAGTTATTTTCCTATTTAGTGGAGGGTACAACTTTTCCTCTTTCTTTCTCTCTATCACACACTCACATACACAGAATCACACGTGTATGCTTGTGTTTATCCAGTCACACACGCATGCATAGATATGGAAATGACATGATGATATTAAATGTTAAATAATGTGTTTGTTTGGGTTTTTAATTCATTTTAATCCATCTAGAAAGTTCAGAATGAATTGCGATTCGGAAAGACGCAATTCCACAACCGCATTCTATTTCCAGGTAACAATTAATCCCCGAGAATGAAATCAGAGCATCGATTAAATGTCACAAACGGATGCTTGTGGAGGATCAGCTGAGAATCAAAACTACTTTAGAGATTTGAACTTTAATTAGAGTGATTATAGTGTTGAATGTGACAGATATTTTTTCTAACATAATTTTTTCGTGAACATACAAATTAAAATTGATTTCCTTGCATTTTCATAAAAACAAAATGATGGAAATAAATATAAATGGCGTTGTAGTTGTGTTTTAAATCGATAAAACACAAGATCGTTGTGTGTA